>ML258737.1:31642-46776 GCA_005239495.1 Nicotiana undulata | reverse complement strand
CTAGGACATATTCTACTCCTACTATGTATGGGACTAGGACTACTTACACATTACTATCTAACAGTTACGTTCAGAAAAACGGTTCATCGGTCAAGTCTTAAACAACTACCATCCCACAAGAATATCAGCAATATGATGAGAAAACACCTTCTCAACTACTTGACATACAATGCAATGATCCCTTGCCTTTGAAATAATAATTGTGGAAGGTTCACATTCATCCTAAACCAACTTGCCAGAACATTCACATCAATTTCATCATCCCATTTTATATGCTGCTAATTTGCTTATTTGGAGATCAATCAAACCACAAAATATATGAAATGACCATGTTGACATGAAAAATATTAGATCTGGAATAAAGAAGGTAAATGTGTTCCTGACTACGAGGAAAGGCTAACACTTACATAGGTATCAGATACAAAATGCTTCAAGTCTAACGTAGGCCCATAGTGAATCTTTTTATCGATCTTTTGCCCAGGGACATGTGAACCAAATCGCTTCAAGTGGATGGTTAGGACATGAGGTGCCTTGTCAACTGTTAGCCGCTTGGTAGCCTTCACTTTCTGTTTGCACTGCTGACATTGGTACTGCCTCTGACCACCATCTAATAGCTCTCGGGCAGTGAAATGCTGAAGTGCTCTCTGTAGTGAATCTGCCTTTAAAATTTCTAGACTTAAATCCAGAAACGGATCAAACTTGTCGGAGCAAAAGTTACACTGCATGCACTGCACCTGCAGATCATTTGGAAAGATACAATTGGGGTGTCAAAGAGTTGGAAAAGGAATCAAGGAAATATCCACACGTCCAGTACAGGAAGGTTTCTTTGTTGGGGCAACTGGACATGGGAAGTAAAAAATTTCTGAACTCTTCCCAAAAATTACTGGGTATAGCATACTAACAGAAGAGCAACTGAAGATGTACCTGACTGCGAAGGCGCCCACCAAATATCTTATGGACCAAACTTTTGTCATAAGCACTGGGAGATTCACTTGGCACTCCTGAAGGTAAGCAACATTTATGCATTGACTCAAGCAGATTCACCATATATTCATGTGCATCCTCCTGTCTAGCATTTCGAAAATTCCGAGATATGCCTAACACATAATTAAGGATTTAACTTTGATATATGTCTAAAAGCCTTCACATGTGGAAAAAGAAGGAAAAAGAGAGGTGTATCCTGGAGCATAATACTGGGTACAAATCTCTAGGATAGAGAAGCAAGAATCCTGTTGCCAGCCTTCTGACAAAAGGAAATATTTATCATACTTTTTTTCTTATTCCCTGACTAAAAGAAGTGTGAATGGAAAAAGAACAAAAAAAATCAAGCCACCAGACTTAGAAAAATATCGGACATCATACTTACATGATAACTCAGCAAATTCTAACCAAAAGGAAAAACTTCTGAACATGACTGAAATTGCATCGGAAGAAAAAGGGAATGGTGGCCAGAGGAAGAACAACTTAAAATTGGCAGAGTATAAGCGAAAGTCAGAACCTAATAACTAATACACTAGGAGGAATCGGAAGGATACATCGCAAGTTTGACACAAGATCCTTGGGTGCCAGTATTTTCCCAGTTGCTTGCAAAGCACGACTCACGTGTTTTTGGATGGCACATAGAGCACAAAACCCAGCCATACGACCTTCAATAGAACAATAAAACACAAGTTAACAAACATATACACTGAAGATCCCACTAAAACTAGATATGCCGATCCAGCCAAACAACCTTCAGTAGAACAAATACAACACGAGTTAACAAACATACATGCTGAATAAATTAAGAATCCCAGGAAAAATAGATTTGCAGAAACTGAAGTTTAGATTATGTGAACCAGCTCATATACTCATAAATTCATTTCTATAAAAGGCGCAAAAAATGCAAAAGCTTATCTGCATAATATTGTAATTACCACTAGTCTGTTCTTGTTTTACAACTATCAATCAATCAATCATCTCGCATACCAAGTATCAAAATGAATTACCAGAAAAAGTCCATATCCTTTAAATGAATTTAGACACACAGCCCTTAGCATGTACAGGTCTGTAATAGCCACAAAGGTTGGCAGTGGATATAATTAAAAGACAGCAGCATGAAGTTTACGTTAAGGCTCTCTGCATCTCAAAATATACATCCGCTAGGCATTATTCAATAGCTCCGCTCCAACTAAAGTTTAAACTTCTTCACGTGCAGTACACACCATTAAACTCATCTCTTGTCCAGTTTCAATTAGTTTTTACAGTACTGTTTTAAGAGGTAGGGTATGACATTTTTAACAAACCCGGTTGACTTGTTTTGAGTGCATTTGGTACCAATTAATCTGGTGAAAGAGAAAGCTTTGAGGTATTAAATAACAAAATGACATGTATCCAGTCAAATCCAATTAATTTCAGCAACTGGCCCCAAGATCTAAGAAGAGGTCCCGACAGCACATGTACATGCAATTTATCAGCAAACAATCTTCCTGTAAAGATAAGTCAGACACTTGATACAAAGTAATACAGCCTCCTCATCTAAGGAGATTAGGATGTCTAAGCCTGCTGAAAAACCAACACGCACACACAGTAGAGTGACTCACAGGAATTTTGATGCTTCCCACTTTCCAAGTATGCTGCCAAAGGCTCAGTGTATGTCAGGCACTGTAACACAGAATTGAGGAAGCAGGTGTTCCCCAGATTTTGCAAGCCCGCTCCCTGTGACAAAGACAATGGGTCCCACAATTAAGCAGCATGGAGACTTGTAACCGAAATTTTGTCTCCAAGTGCAAAGCGATTCATCAGGTGCATCTTTGGTCAGCAAGATTTTTCAACTCAAAAAATAAATGAGGAAAAGGTAAAGCATAAAATAGTTCATTTTGTTCGGAAAAAGCTCAATATCAAATTCCAAAACCCACTTAAGAGCCACCAGAGAACAAAGAGGAATCTAAAAGTTCCTCACAATCCATCAGCTACCATCTTGGGCTACTTGAGTATTAAAATCACATGATAAACATCATGTAAATTAGGCCATAACAGTTTTTGTAAATGTAATAAATGCAGCAATTTGTTCGAGGCCATAATCAAAATAAGAATTATTTGAAAGGCACGGAGAATCGCTTATTGATATTGCCAACCTTCAATGCAAGTTTTCATCATTGTTTATTGACGCACTTGCTCTGCTAATTGGCTCTTTAGTTTATTGTGAATAATTCAATATTCAATTAGGCCATAATAGTAAGACAAGTACATGTACATCCATTCATTTTCAGAGTAAAAATGAAACTACATGGAATGTGAGACATCTACATTCAACACTTCACGGACGTGTACCTGATCCTTTGGGGTTCACATGTGGAGTTTAATGCAGATTTATGATTGTGAGAATGTACTATCAAAAGTTGCCTTCGATAACATGTGAAAGGATATTGGGCGTTCAATCCAAAACCTTAAAATAATTGGTGGGCAGTGTTATTACTAGCCATTGTTATGTCCCCTATGTCCTTCGGAATATTATGCACAGGAAGGTGAATATGTAAAGGTACAGTCATAATGGATGGAAGTCATTATAAAGGAGAAACCATCAATAGCTTGACCAGCCAAGCAAATCCAAATTCCAACTCAACCTTCTCACAAATACGGCAATCTTCCAGGTAAAAAGGAGCTATTAGACTATATGGCAACCACACAATAATGTGCCAAAATCAGGCCAATATAGTCATGTTGAAGTACTTGAAATATTAGTACTGAAATCAAAATAAGTATGACAAAAAAAGGAGAAGATCATATCCTTCCAAAAACCAATACTCCAAGCTGTTGATATAACAACTATATTTTGAGTTACCTAAAATGAAGGGAAAATGGTCAAATGTTCCCCTGTACCATCCAAATTTGAGCAACTTTGCCCTCCTTTAAACTTTTGGTCTAATATTACCTTGTAGCTAGAAAAATGTCTCATTTTTTATCCTTGACTTCTATCAGAGCTCCAGCGTGCGGGTAATTATAAACCGTAATCAAAAGTTGGAGGGTAAATTTGGATCCTTATTCTCGAAGAATTTGGACACATAGAGTATACCCATTTCACATTGGAGCTTTGTTAATGGTGACGAGACTATTAGGTAAAGGCAGGTGTATGAATGGACCAAAAGTGTAACTGAAGGCAAAATCAAGCAATTTGGATAGTACAATGGCAAAGTTGAACCTTTACCCTAAAAAGAATAAAGAAAGTGCAAATTCAGAGGACCACTAATAATGGCAAACATACTCGTTAGTAAAAATCCAAAAATGAAAAAAATGAGAAAACAAAAAAAAAGGGAATGAGGCTTTTAAAGCTAAACATCAAATTAAATTCAGAATAACCCAAAATTAAGCTTAACAAGACAACAACAAAAGAAAAGCAAAAACGAGTATCAAATATTAACGACAATCCAAATATCAAAATCCAAGAACTCTATTACTCCCGCATTTCAACTTATGTGATATCGGAAATAGTGTCACATAAACTAAGACATAGGATATAGTGTCACATGGACTGGAACTGAAATATATCCTAAAACTATTATAAGCAAATACACACAACCAAATAACACACACACACAGAGTAATGAGAAACTCACAATTCTCATAATCTTTCTGAAGGCAATACCGAAGCTCACTTCTGGATCCAACCCATTACTTTCCACCTGAGCATCACCGACCTTTTTTCCGCCCCCAGCAACCGACCCGTTATCTTTACCCGTTTTCTCTGAGTTCGGGTTCAGCGTTTCCAGCTGAAACCCACCATTACTTATAAACCCACTAAAAGGCTTTCTCGCCAAATGAAACTCAATCCTCCGGTGAAACAGCGACGACGTATCCGTACCCGGATCCGACCCGACAAGACCAGATAACTGTGTACCCAAATTTTCCTCCATTCGATTCATTGTAGCTGTAGCCTCACCCATTAAAACCCCTCTCTTCTCACTTTTTACATAAAAATTAATCAAAATCAAGCCTTTTTACGACAATATTTAGCTATTATATATAATCAAATTAGGGTTTTTTCGGCTGAAATTCACTGAGCAAAGATGTGAAAGAGAAGAGGGCTGAGTTTTTCGGCTATGAGAAAGAGAGAAGAGAGGAGCTAAAAAGAAGCTTAAAACCCTACAAGCTGAAACGGAGATATATGTCCTATCCTGTTCCGCGTCACACTGGATTTAACGAGTAAAATGCAGAGGGTTTAACGTTTGGCTTATTGGTTTTCGACACGTGTAATAACAAGGGTATTTTTGTCATTATACGTAATTTTGAAGTAATTGTGACACGTGGTAAGTAACGATAGGTGAGGGATGTAGGTGTAGGGGATTCCGAATGTAGATGAGTTTTGTGCTTTTTTTGTGGTTTTGTGATGTTGAAGAAGTCAAGTAGTGGTAGAAATTGAACGTAGGGAAAAAATGGACCCTAGGGAATTTTTAATGCTAAAAATTAAAATCACTACAGGCTAGTATTTTATTTTATATTTACCTAAGTGTTTAAATTTTAAACTTGATATGGTTAAATAAATAAAAAAGGAATATAGTTCAAGGAAATTTTTTAGTGTTTCGACTTCCGTCATTGTTTTAGCTTTTGACGTAAATGACATATGACTAGGAGATTATAAGTTCATGCCGTACAAAATTTGATGTATCCTATGCATAACAAGAATCCAATGCACATGTGCCCTCGTTTATATTGAATTCCAAAAAGACATTATTTTGTTAAGTATTTATTATAGCATAAATTATGATCAAATTTGCGTTGTTCCATATCGCAATGAATATTTATTGTTTTTGTTAATGAGTAAATGCAGAAAGTTTTAACATAAAAATTGCACTCATCATTCATATGCGCATTTAGTTAATTAAGTGACCCTTTTTAAGCCTTCAATTGAATAAGAAAATATTCAATTAGGTGAATGACCTCTTTATTACATTAAACAATTAAAAAATATATCAATCTATTTTCTGTTGCTATTTCGAATTAAAATTGATTGGTAGTTATTAATTAACCTCCTTTTTGGTCAATTATCAATCTTTATCGGCAATCAACTGTCCTTAGATTGTAAACCTCTTTTAAGTCCGAATATCGACCTACCGTCAATAAGTTAATCTCTTCTCCGATTGATCAACAACATGTTGTTTATATTCAACCTCCTTTCTTTGTTATTTATCAACTCATAGTCGCTAATCAACCTTCTTCTTAGTCAATAATCAAACTTTTCTTGATGAAAAAATTTATTTGTGTGAATGGACCTCCGTCTAGGACGATTATGTAACACCCCGACATTTAAATATTATATATTAATTAGCAATATATTTATTTTTATTTTAATAAATAATACATATAATAATAATCCATTCTCTTTGTTTAATTCATACATATATTTATAGTTCGTTTGTTAGGCACTTTGATTAGTGAGATGTAGAGAATTTTTAATAGCCAAAAAGATATTTAAAAATTTAAAAAAAAAAATGTGGGACTATGATGTAAATTAAGAGACTTATGATTATTCTTTGCACATTCTAGATAATTTGAGTTTATAGTGTAAATTTTTAATATTCTTCTATCCTACCTTTTAGGTTTGACAAACCTTAATTTTTTCAAAAGCCTACTTCTTGTTCTTCTTTCCTCTAACTCCATTGAAGAAGCTCAATACACATACTAACGTACCACTTTTCTTCCCTTACTAAACCCAAGTCTTATTATAAAAAAATAAAATATTATTCTACCCCTTGAAGAAAGATGTGAAATTTTATCTTCAAGAATCAAAAAGGGGTTAAAGATTTGCTTGAAACCCTACGTTTTAGCTGGAAAAAATTTATTTTTGTTGTTGTGGACAAGAGGCAAATGTTCAAGGTAAAGGGCACTACTTAGGAAAATCGCTCTTTTCTCAGCTTAGATGATCTTAAATTCTTTGATGTCGTTTGCGCTTTAGTAACACTAAAGCTCCAAGGTTTGTACACAAATTTGAATGTTTCTTTCGATTTAATTTGTTGAGATATTGTGAGTGTTTAATGGTAAATTTTTACCTTATTTTAATTTTATTGTCATATTTACTTTGTTGCTAAAGAATATCTTGAGACACTTGATTTATTAGTTGTCATTAAGGATATAGTTTGTAATTGAGTTATGAATATGTTAAAATCATATGGGTGTCGTGTGAAGTATTTGTGAAAGATAATTTAACTCGTCCACATATACGAATTGCTTGAGCATTATTGAATTCTTGTTAGAATTTTGTCCCTCTTGTGATAGTGATTTTGTCACTTATATTGGCATACATTTTGTTTGAACATTGACCCGTCTTGACTTTGATTCACATTCCATCTTAATCATGGACTTTTTCCATTTTGCGTATGGGTGGAAATTCATTTTCAATATGGTTCTTGATTTTCTTGATAGTTGGGTGACGACCCCACTTGATCTAGGACTCCGGTCCTTCTTGTTACTTGATTATGCTTTGATGTAATTGCATAATGTATGTGTTGGGTGAATCAACTAATCGGTGGACTTTTTCGGATTATAATTGAAAATCTTCTTGACATCTGAATATTGAATAATGGTATCTTGAACTATTTCATGATATGATGTTTAGCCCTCTTGAAATGATTGTACCTTCGTTAATTACTTGAAGTTGATGTTATAGTTTACCTTTCTTTTATTATGAAATGTTAGTTAAGTTTATGTGCCACTAAGCTTTATGCTTAGCGATAGTTTGTTACTATCGTAGGTGATATGCCGGGAGATGCTTGAGGATATCATTTGAAGATTAGATAAATATCACATTTGCATAAGCATATGTATTATTTATTTGTAGACTTTTGGGGACTTGTACATGATCCATATGATACACTTAGATATGCACTCTTGAATGATTATTGGGTCATGACACTATTATTTTGGTAACTTAATCTTGCTAGATGATTTGATTATTTTGAAGGTGTTTATGCGCAAGTCATTTAATTTATTAAATTTGATATTTGAATTGAACTTAGAAAAAAATGATTGGAGACGCAATGGTTGCACTTGAGTTTGGAGTTGAGCTTTATGCTTAGTACGAGTTTTTAAAGGTGTTGTATACAAAATATTCATCTAATAAGTATTTGATAAATTTTAAAGTATTGATTTAATTCAAATAGATGTTGCTATTTTCTTTTTTTCTTTTTTATATCTTTGTATCTTTCATTTTTAAAGGGATTTTTATGAGATTTTTCTAGGTTGACATGTCGTGTGTTGAAGTTTATTCATGGGTGTTGATATCAATTTTTCCCTATATTATTTTCAAAATGCACATATATTTTCAAAATAATGCATGAGTATCAATTAATATTTTTTCATAATTTTCTGTAATTATAAAGGATTTTTAATTAATTTATTCCATCATTTTATTATCTAAATAATTACTAATTGCATCACAAATGTCTTTATAATAATTTCATTGCTTAATTTTATCATTTATATTTATAATTAAGCTTTCATTATTATGCATAATTATATTTACATCTTTAGGTTATAATTGCAATAACTTTGCAATAGTAGCCCATGCATGCATAATTACTTTATTCTTTGCACGAAAGTGACTTTTATATTTTTATAATAGCGAGTAATTATTTTAAATCATTTTTATATACAAATATCATTCTTCATCACTTATTAACTATTTTTATAAATTATTTTTATTAAATGAATATTTAAAATATAGCCTTTTTATTAATTTTTCGGACCTTAACCCAATAACTACCCCAGCCCAATAATTAAACTAACCAATTACCCTAACCTAACCCAATATCCATAACCCAAACCCAATAACCCAATTGTTGTAACCCACCCTAACCTAGATTTAATCCTAGTCGTTGATCTCAGAAGATCAACGATCCAGGATTCACCTTCCTTTTTTAATTAAACAAACCTCTTAAACCCTACTCCATTTTCCAAAACCCACCGCCATTCGATCCCTTTCCCTCCTCTCTTCTCTCTCACCTCTCTTCTAACCCAAGCCCGCCGTCACTAATATTCCTTGATTCATGGAGCTTTTCTTCGATTCCACACCTTATTCGGCTTGATCTCTCTATTGGTGTTGTGATTCTCATGCTACTTGAGGATAATCTCAAGAGATTCGAACCAGATTTGGTTCAAATCTCTCATATTCTCGATTAATCTGTCTATATTCACCCCTATTTCTGTGAGTACTACCACTTTCGTGTTTCTATGGTTTCAAATCTCTGGTTCAAACCAGATTTGATTCACCTCTGTTCTATTTTCATAAACCTAGCTATTTCTGGTCAAATCTGTTTAGGTCTGAAGCGATTTTAAGTTTGTTTGGTATTTTTCCTTTAATATTTTCTGTTTTTACTATTATTGTTAACTGATTTATTTATTTTCCTAAAGCTAGGGTTTTGATTTCTTAAGGGATTTCTACAAAAAATATTTAAAACATGAAAATGTTTAACTCTGGTTTTCTTATTTACTTTTTCGACTGATTTTGCTTGAGTTCCATCTCCATGTTTTTATGCTTTAGGGTTTTCAATATTCGGCTATTTGTTATAATGTTTACCCGTTTACCTTGGCTCTGTCAATTAAAGTGATTAATTGATTTACTTTCATAATTAGGGTTTTAAATTGTGCTTTTCTTAATACTGATATTTCCTTGTCAAATTTTTACCTATTCTTTCCTTATGTGTGATTAATAATTGGTACTACTTTCCTTAATTCCTTTACTGGCCTGATTTATGTGCTTTGATTATTAGGGCTGACTTATAATTAATCTCTAAACTTACCCTTTACCTTATTTAACCTTATTCATGTCTGCTGATTTATTCCGTGTAAGATTCTCCTTAATTTAAGTGATACTTACGTGATTTTGCCCTATTAATTGATTTGTGTTAGCCCTAATTGATTGACTAATTGACTTTTCATACCATATTTGTTTGTAGTTAATTTCATACCTTATTTGGTCTTACTCTATTGTATGCTATAAAAGCCTTTCATTGTCGTGATTTCAAAGAACCGACCTACACACTAAGAGACTCATACTAAGACTCTTACACTTACACACACACTTTTACAACCTCTTCACTTTACAACTCAAAAACTCTCAAGCTTTCTGTTTTCCTAAAGGAACTTCCCTCTTTGTGATGTTGTTCTGGTTCATGTACTGTTTAGCCGGCTGGAAGCCAAGGCTAGACTCTCTGAATCATAATTACCATTACATTCCTGTTTACTTTCTTCTTAACTGGTATGTTTTAACTTTTGTTATCCCATTTTGTTCCACGTGCTTATGTAGTTAGTTTACTTCAAACCTCAACATGCTTCTGTGGGATCTGTGATTCATGTTTACTTATTTCTCAACTAGCATGCTTAGTTCTTGTTGTCCTATTTGGTCCCATGTGATTATTTGATTAGTTTAAAACTTCAGCATGCTTTTGTTGTTATGTGCCCATATGATTTCACTTAGTGATAATGCTAACTAGGTTATCTCCACTAATATGAAACCCTTTAGAATCAGTTGTATGTTCCATGTTCTGCAAATATGTAATATGGTACCAATTTTGTCTGTTAGTTCAAGTATCCTTGTTTTTTTTGTGTTTGCTTTAAATACCGGTACATTATCTATGTCTGAACCAATACCAATCTGTTTGAACAATATGCTAAATATGGATTCTGTTTGTTCTAGGTGGAGTTTTGTTTGCAGTCCTGTAGTTTGAATCTATTTACTCCTGAAATTAAACTGTTTTTTTTCTTCAAAATTGTCCCCTTACCCTTTATGTACTGTTTTCAAACTTTTACTCTTAGTTATCTAGGTTTCTACCACCCCAGTGTGAGCACTGCCTAGGGTCCTTGAGTCTCCTCCGAACTCTGACACATTGGGGCTGGTCTTCCAATCTTTTACAAACTATTGTCCAAGGTCCCTAAGGCTCTTAAGGAACTTTGACACACCAGAAGCCCAATTTTGTGTATCATGGGTGGACCATCATTGTGCTTCAGATCTGCTCTGCTTGAAGTCCTGGTTCTCAGGTTATATTGGGCCTATGAAGGCTCCCTATAGTGTAATGAATTTTGTTATGTAATTTATTCATTATTGGGCTGTAATAATCTCTGCAATAAACGGATCTGGGTTTATTAGTAAAAGCTGGGGGGTGGGGGGGTTACATATCTTTGTTTAAAACTCGGGTAGAAATCCTGCCTATAGGTCCATTGTGTTGATTCCTTATGTGCATGCTACTATTCATTTAGAAATCCTGCCTATAGGATTTCTTTCTGACTATCTGTGACTCTGAATTTTCACATTTTTTGGCATATTAGCGACACTGCCTATAGGTTTCCTGTCAATTCTGCACTAGAAATCCATGTTCATAGGATTTAAACATATTTCCACTCTCAACGTGCATTAATGATCATACGTATATGATCTTATTTGTGTAAATTAATAAACTTTTCTGGCAATGTGTTTAACAATTCTTCCCACCTGTGATTAATAGAATTCATGCCTATAGGTAATAAAAAATCAATTTCGATTTAGATATCATGCCTATAGGAGATATAAAAACTAATTTTATTCAATTCAGATATTCTGATGACCTAAGGGGTCATTTTATAAATTTAGACTCTGTTCTAGGCTTATTAATCCTAAAAAGATTAATTTTAAATACCTCGATTTATGTGCGCAGTCCGGGCGTCAAACCGGAAAGCTTTTACGTGAAAATATGAGAAAATAGAAATTTCTAGAGTTAAAATTTGATTACAGTTGACTTTGGTCAACATTTTAAGTGAACGGACTCGGATCCATATTCCGACGATCCCGGAGATCCGCTGTAAAATATGGGACTCGGACGTATGCCCGGAAATGAATTATGAGGTCCTAAGCCTTAGAAATCAATTTTTGAAAGAAATTAATTTGCTGAAATATTTATGAAATAAAAAAGCATTAATGTTTGAAACCGTTGGTATCGGGTCCGTATTTTGGTTATGGAGCCCGGTACAGATTTGTTATAGCATTTAAAGGTTACTATTCAATGATACTAACGTCCCTTTTGCCGGAGGCGCTACATCTTCTTATGGATGTAAGTGGCTCTGTAGCTGGTAGCGCTAATCGTCGGTAGTGGTGCCTTCTCCTCCTCCTTACTGCAGTTCTGGTGAGCCACATTCCCTCGCGGGGCCGTGTAAAGAAATGTGTTGCTCTCTTTTTGGATATCTTGTTCTATTTTGAGGTATTGCCGGGGCCTTGTCGCCGGCGGGGTCATGTTCATATCCTTTCTCTTAGAGGCTCCGTAGACACTCATGTGGGTCGTGTATGTTTTGAGTAGTTGTGGGTTAACTCGTAACTGTAATCCCACCTCTTAAAGATTGTAATTATTATGCATGTTTTGGGAGACCTAAATGTTGATATCTGTATATAAGAAATAATGGATCAATATCATGAATGTACGCTTTTGAGTTAATTCCGGCTAACTCGTAATCAATGTTATGCTATAAATCTCGGGGAGTAAAAGAGTCGGGTAGGAAAGTCTAAACAGGCTTGCTTAACTGGGTTCACTCGGTTAAGCGCCGGTCGTGTCCCCAGGGTCGGGGAACCGAGGGGTGAGACTGGCGCTCAACCGAGTAAACCCGACTGAGCAAGCCTGTTAGGTTTCATTCTACCCAAACTAATTTATGAATATATATAGGTGATAAGTTCTACTAATCACACTTTATAAATATTTCATTAACTTTCATTTTTGTTTTCATTAACGGTTTTAACCATAATATCCAAAATGTTACAATTATATAGATACGATGAAAAAACATATTTGCTAAACACTAATATTTCTGATTTAATTCCAATACCCGACACCACCCACAACCGATCTACGGAGCCTCTAAATACAACTGGTGAAAAATATCGAAATGCCGGCAACAAGGTTCCGGCTAATACCTCAAACTACAATAATTAATACTAATACAAGAGTGGAACAACATGATAATACTTGACCCCGGGAAGAATGGGGCTTACCAAGACTGTTGTGGCAAGAGAGAAGAAATGCCGCTAACTACGATTAGCCTGCCTGCTAAGGAACCACCTACACCCATAAGAAGATGTAGCGCCCCCGGCAAAAGGGACGTTAGTACCATTGAATAGGACTAGTATGTATGAACAAACTCTACTCTAGATAGAATAAACAACAAATATGTAGTAATGCAATTAAAGACATCGAATAACAATTCACAAAAATAGGGGAAATACAAACAAGAGTCACCATGGTTTCTTATTCCATTTTTCCATCTTTTGGATAGTAGTTCTTTAAATCCAAGTGCCACAATTTTAATATATCACCGTTTCGTTTTCACACGGAGTCCGGTCTCTTCCCGACCGGCTAAGCCATCCTGGGTAAGACATCACGACATCATAGTTTCATAATTACCACTGTGTCGTTATCACATGGAGTCCGGTCTATGCCCGACCGGCTAAGCCATCTCACTTGAAACAGTGAGACATTACCAATATCATAATTTCATAATTACCACTGTGCCGTTATCACACGGAGTCCGGTCTCTGCCCGACAGGCTAAGCTGTCTCACTTGAACAGTGAGACATTACCAATATCATATTTCCAATGCGATTACCACCATGTGTACAATATGGAGTCCGATCTCGGCCTGATCGGATAAGCCATCTCACTCTAGGACATAACCACATCAATTTGATTATTCGGTTCACATCTCTTTCCATCACTTATTATATGGTTCTTGGCACTTGGGCATATTTAACCATTCATGTTACATTCCTCTCTTTATCCGTTTCATATACTCGTCGTTCATATCAACTAGAACCAACACATACAAGGATTCATACACATAATAAAAGAAAGAGCATGATAACCACAATTCATACTTTCAAATAGCATAGTGACATGGTAGTAACATAGAGCAATATGGAAGCAAGAGTTTCCCAACTTACACATAGAACGTAACAACCTTTTTAGAGAATCAAAAAAGAAAATCCATATCGTACATTTGAACACCAACGAGTTCATTCTATGAAGATTAGAGTTAGCCATACATACCTTAATTGCGCTCCTTTAGACTCTAAAATAATCCGGGATCCCTAGCAACCTCAATCTGTTTCGAGATATAACAAAATTGAACAAATTAGGAAGACATTCATAGTCTTAGCTTGTTTAAGCGTTCCATCAAACACTAGGTGTGCAATAAGTCTTTAAGGTCCTTTTTATAGAGGATTTAATCTACCTTCAACCCATCCCCAAACATGTTTAGTTCCACAATGTTCCTACACCCGTTGATGACGCATGCAAGTAAGGTAACAACTCCAATACCCACGAACTTTCTTGATATTTACCCATATTTAGTTAAAATTCGAAATTAAGGGTTAGGGTGTAGAATCTTACCTCAAGGATGAAGACCTAATGTGTTTTCCTTGTTAATCTTCAAGGTGTTTAGGCAAGAATTGAAGAACAATTGATGAAGACCACTTTCTCTCTCTATGACCCCTTTCCCTCACTCTAAACCATAAAAAAATATGCTTAAAATGGCTGGGAAAATGCCTTATATCTATTTGGGGTCGGGTTTAAAATTTAGAAAATAGGGTGCTCCGACTCAACTATGCGGACGCATATGCGACCGCAAAAAGGAAATGTGGCCCGCAAACTTGTTGCAAAAATGACCTCAACTGGGGGACCCAACTGTCCGGTTATGCGGTCACCATGCGGTCCACATAACTATTATGCGATCGCATAATGCACTGCATAACAGTTATGCGGTCGCATAATGCACCGCATAATTGCCCTCAAATTGGGCAGTCTCCTGCCCTACTCTGCAGCAATTATGCGGTCTGCAAAGCAGGTTTGCGATCGCATAGTGGACCGCAGATCTACATCCCTTTATGAAATTTTTCCTCAAAGTTCGCAGGGTACTGTTCAATCCAAAAAGTCCGAACCGCGGTGAGCTTGCGAGCCGCGAGGAAATTTCTACAGTTACAACAACATAGAAATCTAATCGGGCGATGTTTCAGTTAATGATTTTTCTTTACAGGTCCTTACAAAAATAATACATGTATGTATGTATATATATATATATATATATATATATATATATATATATATATATATATATATATATATATATATCTCGTTTAAATGTGTGTG
>ML258737.1:0-31442 GCA_005239495.1 Nicotiana undulata | reverse complement strand
TATATATATATATATATATATATATATATATATATATATATATATATATATATATATATATATATATATATATATACCTCGTTTAAAAGTGTGGGCTTGTGCAAACTCATTTGGAGTTTTATCCTATTATGAAATCTTTCCAATTTGGCTCTTACCCTTATTTACTATATCCAATTTATTCACATCTTATTTATAGCACATAAAATATTACAATTAGCCTATCTGGCACCCCGAAATCCTAGATTACTTATCAAAATTTTCCGGGGCCTTACATTCTCCCTCGCTTAGGATCAGTTGTCCTCGAATGAGAGGTAGAGTTCGCTCCAAAACACCTAGCACAACACATCTCTTTCCTAACCTACCTCTAGTGCCTAAATTTTGACTAACTCTCAAATTTTTCAGAAATTTCGGCAGCATCTCCTTTGTAACTAGGCATATCCACCTGTCAGAGAACCACCAAAACCATCCTAAAAACTCATCAATAACTCGACAAAACACCACAATGTATATATCCATAACACTAATCTCAGCATTACAAGAACTACATTATCATAATGACACCTGAACATGGACTGCACATTTTTAGATCATAACACCTATAAGGTACCTTTCAAGTCAAAACTAATTGATATACAACCAAGCGAAAATATTTTCTTCCATGACACTTTCGGCCTTCAAGGTGGCCTCCTCGACTTACAGGCTTTTCCATAACACATTCACGGAAACAATCCCAAACTTATCTAACAATGATGGCAGCCAGATACCACGCATAAGCTAACTATCCATTAACTTCACCTTCATTAATTTTCCACCGGGATGATACACAAAGGATCTCCAACTACCTTATTAGACATAGACATATGAAAAAACACAAAATACATGAGGGACAGCTACGAGGAAACATCATACTTCTAGTGCAGCACTTATGTACCCTTCATTATCAATCCACATAACACATGTTCACCCTCCTAAATTCTAAATCTCTACGCGAACACCCAAAATAAACCTATGGTGACCTTCATCGATTACTCTGAGATGTGCTATCATAAATTAACCATAAAATTACCTATCGAATATATGTGATCATAGGGTGATTCTCCCTCTTTGACATGTTTGAACCTTCAATACCAACAGATCTAATACAATAAGGAACAACGGAGTTCAAGATTGGGCTAGAATTGTTCAGGAATCCATTAATGTGTTGAGTAGAGTATTTCATGAGGTTATATGCTAAGAGACACGAGTATATCTACTAACGATGCTGACATGGTTTAATCCTGGTGACGACATCAATTATCAGATAAATGAAGCATAGAGGTAACTATCATTCTTAGATGAGGTGGACACTATGTACGTGGTCTTGAGATTTAAAAGAAGTGGTCAAATATGATACATCAGTTGTGTCCATGAGTGTAGGGAAATTAGTTGAGCTCAAGTGGTAAGACTCTTGCAACATGGGAGTGATAGAGGCCACAAATGAAGCATATGGAATTGGATCTTACTCCTTACAATAAACGACATAAGGGCTCTATGCCACCAGCGCATGAGGATGGGAAAAGAAGTCATCTACTTATGAGATTATCATAATTCGAACAATCTAACCCTTCCTAAGGCGGTGGAATGCCGGAGATAGAAAAGTTCCCCATACATGACAAGGATGTTGTCAATAATCCTAGAAGTCGAGCGAGTAGAAGACCACGTAACCCGTCCAATCCGACCCATTTAAGACTTGAAAAGGGGACACACTTGATCTCAAATTGAGTTCTAACCGTGGAATTATTAGCTTGAAGTATAGATAAATCATTACTCTTAGGACCTACGAGACAAGTACATTTAGACTTAGAAAAACTATCAACAACGGTGAGAAGGTACTTAAAACCGTTATGATTAGGTGTAGAATAAGGCCTCAAAGCGCCCATATGAATAAGTCCGAAAGGGTGAGAAGTCTTAATTCACTAATCAGAGAAAAGTAACCTGAGTTATCTAGTCATATGAATGTGTTACTAGGTGTATTTCTCCTTGGTGAACCCAAAACTAAAAGCGAGAGTTAGGTTGAGAAGAGAACTGTTGGATTAGCACATGCATAGATGATCCATCATTGGAGGAAGATCATTCAATTTCAGCAATTGCGGCATACTCTCACCAATGATGAACTTAAAATGAGGTGGGAACCCATATATTTTGTGGAATTTATTGATCTAATGACCAGATATCTTGAAGTATTTTCAAAACAGAGCTACTCTTTCTGGGTCAAAGTTCAACCTTTAAAGATGCCTCTGAGGGGGATAAGATTGCGAAGGGATAGTGTAGTGGATAGTGAATGAAGCAGATTCATAGCTAAAGTGAGAGGATGGATTGACTTGCCCCCGGACACCCACAATTTCACATCCTAATTTAGTTATGTCGAAATACTGAAGGTCTCAGTAATATAAAACGGCCGAAAACTAGTTAATCAGAAAATAAAGGTATTGCTACGTCTATCCCATTGTGTGGATTTGACAAAATTGGCAAAGGATTTGGGTGGATTACCATTGATTAAGGAAATGTTATTTCTAGATGCCAAGGACACAATTTTGTTCTTTCTTTAGCCACCGAAACTGGAACCGAGAAATGGTACAACAACTAGGGGAAGGCCGGGTATGTCGGAGGAATTAACAAAAGGGAACTTGAGGTTTTAGGAGTAAAGTCAATGGCTTCACGGCTAGTGTAGCCACTACAAACATCAAAACCTGTTGAATTCGTAGCAACATAGAGCAATTAACATATAGAGGTACTCAATAAAGTATCATGCAAATCAAAAGAGGAGCAAAAATGCTCGTCCTCCTTACAACCAGAAGAAGAACAACTTTCAAGAATAAGATGAACCACAAGAATAAGTAGCATGGTACAACTACATAGAGGCTCAACAGAGCCTCACTTTGATGGAGATTTAGTAATGTCAAAAATAATTGAGCAGACCAAATCCAGAAAATAACCTGTCTGAGAAGAGGGAGAACTCGCCAAAGCAAATGGAAATCTTGTCTATTCCGACCACTAGGTCAAAAATGAAAGTCTCAACAAAGATAAAGCGAGGGCACTACCATACTATAGATGATGATGAAAAAAAAGCAAGATCTTCACTATGATACTATGTCAACATTCAGATTGAAGCAGGAACTCGAAGAAAAATGGCCTAGGCTTTTGAAAGAAGCCCGGTGGGTTGTCGCAGCTTATAGAGATACCGATGTGGAATTGGGAGATGATCAATATGGATTTTGTGGTAGGATTACCCCGTACTCCACGCAAGTTTGACTCAATTTGGGTAATAGTGGATCGGCTCTCAAAGTCAGCACATTTCTTGCTAGTTAAGTCCACCGACACTACAGAACAATATGCTCAGTTATATATCAAGGAAATAGTCAGGCTCCATGGCACTCCGGTTTCCATTATCTCGGATCGAGGGGCCCAGTTCACACCTAACTTTTGGAAGAAATTTCAGCAAGGGTTGGGGACACAGGCTAATCTCAGCACAACTTTTCACCCACAGGCTGACGGACAAGTAGAGCGCACCATCCAAACGCTCGAGGACATGTTGCGTGCTTGTGTGCTTGATTTTAAAGGTAGCTGGGATGATCATTTTCAACTTATAGAGTTTGCTTATAACAACTTCCATGCCAGTATTCAGATGGAACCCTTTGATGCTTTGCACGGTAGGAGATGTAGGTCGTCGATTGGGTGGTTCGAGGTTGGAGAGGCCGAACTATTAGGACCAGATCTCGTGCATCAAGCTATGGAGAATGTTAGAATCATAAAGGAGCGGTTGAAGACTTCTCAGAGCCATCAGAAATCCTATTCGGACATTCGTCGCAGGGATTTGGAGTTCCAAGAAGATGACTGGGTGTTCTTGAAGGTATCTCCCATGAAGGGGGTCATGCAGTTTGGGAAAAAAGGGAAATTGGGTCCGAAGTATGTAGGGCCATATAGAATCACTCAAAGGATAGGATAGGTGGTGTATAGGCTGGATTTGCCCCATGAATGTCATTAGTGCACCCGGTGTTTCATGTGTCCATGTTGAAGAAAGTAGTTGGAGACCCGTCTGCCATCCTGCCGGTTGAGAATGTTGAGGTTAATGAAGAATTGTCGTATGAAGAGGTTCCAGTTGATATTCTTGATATACAGGTCCGTAAGTTGAGAAACAAGGAAATCACATCGGTTAAAGTATTATGGCGAAATCAACAAGTCGAGGAAGCTACTTGGGAAGCTGAAAATGAAATGAAAAAGAAGTACCCTCATTTGTTTGAATAGGTTAGGAAATAGCTTATGAGGCTGTCATCTCTAAATAATTGCATTGCTTGTCAAATTGTGAAAAGCCACCGCACTTCCCTAGTCCCGCCCCCTTATAACTCCTTAATTTATGATGTATTTGTATTCTATTGTGTTGACTAATTATGTAAAGTTCGTTGAGAAGTGTTTCAGGGTCTCTCTGGCAGGTGGATGAGCCTAATTACAAAGGAAACTCTGGCAAAACTTTTAGAAAAATTGGGAGTTAGTTAAATTTGGGGGTTGGCGTATAGTATAGTCGAACCCAAGTGATCCCCCGATCCTCATTCAAGGACGAATGATCTTAAGTGGGGGAGGATGTAAAGACCCGCATAATTCTCTAAAAATGATGCCCAGTTAGATCCCCATGATGATGTAGCCGTAGAAATTCTTAGGTTCGAACCATCTAGGAGTGAAAAGTACCCCCGGACTTAGAGGAAGAAAATTCGCGAATAGGTGCTAATCTGCGGTCCACTATGCAGTCGCATATCAGGTATGCAGACCGCATAATGGCCACATAGTAGGACAATTTGCTGGCCATTTTGAGGGCAACTATACGGCCCAAAATGCGATCGCATATCAAGTATGCGGACCACATAGTTGTCGCATCTTTGCGTTCGAGTTTGTGCAGGGGGAGTTATGCGGTGCACTATGCGACCGCATAACAGGTATGCGAACCGCATAGTTGACGCATACCTGGGCAGGCCACTTTTCTTTTTCTCCCAGTTGAGGCCAGTTATGCGGCAGGTTTGCGGACCGCATAACCAAAATGTGATTGCATTTTGGACCGCAAACCTGCATCAAGGCACTCATTTTCTAATTCTTAAAACTCGACCCCAGGCCAATATAACACCTATCCCCCATCATTTTTAGCCATTTTTTCTGATACATTAGAGTGAGTTAAGAAAGAGTTCTATGGAGAAGGTTCCCTCTTCATCCAATTAATCCTCAATCACCACTCAAGGCTTAAGAGTAATCAACTAGAGTACCAATTCTTGCACTTTAAGAGGTAAATTTCCAACATACCAACCTTGATTTCCAGATTTTGCTAAAATGGGCCATGGATAGGATAGTTCATGGGAATGGGGATAGAGACCTTGCATGCATGTAATCAAGTAATCCTAATCTTATAAGAGAAACGGGTTAGAGTAATCTTTCACTCAAAGAGGCCATGTAACCTTAATGAACCCATACTGTTTGATATAATGCTCAAAAGAGCTAGGGCCATGATCATTATTCCTAATTTTGGTTTCAATTGTACTATATTGTGGAGTAGATTGAAGGTGCTAAAGGGTCGGGCAAATTGTGGTAGAAATTAAGGAAAAACCCAATTAAGGTATGTATGGCTAACTCTAATCTTCATAGAAGAAACTCGTTGGCATTCAAATTCCGGGTATGAGTCCCTTGTTTGATTCTCTAAAAAGGTTGTTGGGTTCTATGTGTTAAGTTGGGAAACTCTTGCTTCCATATTGCTCCATGTTACTACCATGTCACTATGCTATTTGAAATTATGAGTTGTGGTTATCATGCTCTTTATTTTATTATGTGTACGAATCCTTGTATGTGTTGGTTCTAGTTGATATGAACGACGAGTATATGAAACGGTTAAAGAGAGGAATGTAACATGAATGGTTAAATATGCCCAAGTGCCAAGAACCATATAATAAGTGATGGAAAGAGATGTGAACCGGATAATTAAATTGATGTGGTTATGTCCTAGAGTGAGATGGCTTAGCCGATCGGGCCGAGATCGGACTCCATGATATACACATGGTGGTATCGCATCGGAAATATGATATTGGTAGTCTCACTAATTCAAGTGAGATGGCTTAGCCAGTCGGGCAGAGACCGGACTCCGTGTGATAACGACACAGTGGTAATTATAAAATTATGATATTGGTAATGTCTCACTGTTTCAAGTGAGATGGCTTAGCCGGTCGGGCAGAGACCGGACTCCGTGTGATAACGACACAGTGGTAATTATGAAACTATGATGATGTGATGTCTCACTCAGGATGGCTTAGCCGGTCGGGTAGAGATCGGACTCCGTGTGAAAACGACACAGTAGTATATTAAAATTGTGGCACTTGGCTTAAAAGAACTACTATCCAAAAGATGGAAAAAACGGAATAAGAAATCATGGCGACTCTTGTTGTGTTTCCCTTATTTCTGTGAATTGTTATTTGATGTCTCTAGTTGCATTACTACATGATTGTTGTTTATTCTATCTAGAGTAGAGTGTGAACAGTTTGTTCACACATACTAGTACTATTCAATGGTACTAACGTCCCTTTTTCCGGGGGCGCTACATCTTCTTATGGATGTAGGTGGCTCTGTAGCTGGTAGCGCTGATCATCGGTAGTGGTGCCTTCTCCTCCTCCTCCTTGCTGCAGTTCTGGTGAGCCTCATTCCCTCCCGGGTCCGTGTATAGAAATGTGTTGCTCTATTTTTTGATATGTTGTTCTATATTGAGGTATTGCCGGGGCCTTGTCGCCGGCAAGGTCATGTTCATCTCCTTTCTCTTAGAGGCTCTGTAGACACTCATGTGGATCGTGTATGTTTTGAGTAGTTGTGGGTTAACTCGTAATTGTAATCCCACCTCTTAAAAATTGTAATTAATATTCATGTTTTGGGAGACCTAAATGTTGATATCGGTATATAAGAAAGAACTAGTCAATTTGTCCGCACTTCACGCGGTCTTGGAAAAATGAAAATGAAAATTAATTTAAAAATTTTTATAATTAAAAAAATAATTTTTACCCTTTGATCAATTTTATATTCTCTATATTCTTCAACCATAGCATCATCAATTGTGATGTAACGCATTTCTAAGATTGGTTGCTTCTTTCTAAAATATTGAAGACTCACTTTTGCTCCTTTGCAATAACTTCATCGGACTAATTTGAAGGTCTAATTGCAGGATCTTCTTTAATTGGTGATAATAAAATCGGATAATTCAATAAGATAATATACTTGAATGAACATCGTTATTGTGATATTTGCGATATATTAATGATATCTTACATCATGCCCACAAATTGAAGCCATCGCAAATTTAGCAATTTAATTTTTAAAACAGAAGATCTAAAAAGGGGATATTATATAAACAAAAAATAAAAATTCAACACAACAAATAGTTTTTAAGGCTATGTTTTGTATTTCTATAATATCATCGCATTATCCTTCATTTTCATTCTTTTTATTTACTTTTGTATTTGGAATATTTTTGGATTTCCAAAATAAGGTATTAAAGGAAAAGTAGAGGAAATAAATATGAACTACATCTCCCTTATTTCTTATTTGGGAAACGGTCTATCCATTCCTACACAAATTTTGTTTCCATACAAATTGTAGATTAAAAATAAGAATTTGATTATGTAATACATATGTAAATCCAAATGGTATTTTTTTGCTAATACATTTGTAATAAAGATTTACATATTTAACTTCGTAATTACGTAAGTGGTAACAAAAAATGGTCTTATACATACACACGAACACAGACTTTGAGCACAACTTTATCAGAAGAAAGCGAGAGAATATAATAGATGTCTATGGATTTTCTATTGCTTTGCTGGTATCGCACTTTCTAACATAGTCCCTGCAATAACATTCTTAAAATCCTCATATCATACAGGTAGATAAGTTCCAACCACTTTGTCACGTAAATTTTTTGTTTCTTTAACATAAAAAGTCTAATAATTTTCTTTTAAAAGGACACACCCCCTTCCATAGTATATTCAGGTACTAATCTTAAAAGAAAGGTTCTCAAAATGACCAAATGTAAGCTTTCGAGGATGGTAAAAAAATACTAAAGTAAGAATTACCTGGAATAGGTGAAGAGGGTGCATAGGCTGTCGAGGTTACTTGGAAAACCAAAGACCTGAACCTTGTGACTCCTTTTTCTAGATTACTCGTGGTGTTTTTTCTTTTGTAGATATGAAGCAACGTGTAAGAGTCTCCAGTAAAAGACCCCAAAAACATTTCAAATAACAGTTGTTCTTATTTAATGCTTATAGAATTTTAAGTTTATATGAAGTATTTAATTAAACGAGGTAAAAAGTAAAAATACCAAAAAAGGAAATAAAAAATAAATACAATTGCTGGACATATAAGGATGTCACATCACCTTTTCTATGCCCAGCTTTATATATATAGAGAGATGGATCAAGATCATGAATGTACGCTTTTGAGTTAATTCCGGCTAACCCGTAATCAATTTTATGCTATAAATCTCGGGGAGTAAAAGAGTCGGGTAGAAAAGGCTAAACAGGATTGCTTGACTGGGTTCACTCGGTTAAGCGCCGATCGCGTCCCCTAGGGTCGGGGCATGACAAACTTAGTATCAGAGCCAAGGGTTTTAAAGTGTCCTAGGATGTCTCGGAGCCGTGTCTAGTAGCCCTCTTATCAGTGTATTGTCGACCGCATCTATAATTAGGGGACTGCTTGGACATTTAGGAATAATACCCTTCATTGTTATTCTATATCGTGCGATGGAGTGAAAAGTGAGGTTGTTTCTCTCCAACTCGTGCACTGTTTTAACTTTCAGTAAATGGCACCTAGGAAGAAAGCGCGACTCGGCCAAAAGGCCAATGCAACCCCAGGAGTGGCCATTGATTCCCAATTGAATGAAACGGGTGAGAATAATTCCCCGACTATGAATCTGCCTGACTCCTCCGCTCAAGACCAGACCATCCCAATTCCTACTCCAGCGGAGGGTGCCACAATCCCTCCCGATGATATTCCTGATCCTCCTCCATACCCAGCTTCCGGTCCCGGTATTTCTGATGGGGACCTTAAGGGAGCTATTCAGATGCTGACGCAGTTGGTGGCTTCTCAGGCCCAGAGGTCAAATATTGCCCCCACTTCCTCTAGCGGGCCAAGGGATTCTTCCGGTTCCAGGGTTAACAGGTTCCTGAGCCCCTACAGAGTTCACAGGTACCGACCCCGAGGCTGATCCTCAGGATTTCATTGATGAGATGCACAAGACCCTCCGAGTTATGCATGCTACTGAAACGGAGGGAGTAGAGCTGACCTCCTATCGTCTTAAGGGAGCGGTATATTCTTGGTTTGAGATGTGGGAGGATTCCCGTGAGGAGGGGAGCCCTCCGGCGAGGTGGAGTGAGTTCGCAGATGCCTTCATAGACCATTTCTTGCCCGCCGAGACTAGGGCATCCCGTGCCTCAGAGTTTGAGGTCCTCAAACAAGATAGTAGAAGTGTGTGGGAGTATCATATGGAGTTTGTGCACCTGTACAAGTATGTTGTCCATATGATGCCGACTATGGAAGCTAGGGTTCGTCAGTTTGTACAAGGCCTTGGTCCCTTGGTTATCCATGAAGCTACCACATCTGCTCTACATTCTGACATGAATTATGGGAAGATTGTGGGATTCGTCCAGGCTACAGAGGCTCAAAGTTGAAGCTAAAGATGGATCGAGAAGGTAGTAGCAGGGCCCGGTCAGCGGGCAACCTTGGGGGTTCATTCGGAGGAGGGAGACCAGTTTCTCGGGGAGGGTCATCAGGGCCACCCCAGTCTTATGTCCAGTCATCAGTTAGTCCCCCACCATCAGGACACAATCATTACCAGGGAAGTCACTTTGGGGCCAGTTCTGGAAGCATGAGGTTCCACCAGCAGGGTCGACTAGGAGGGAGATTCCAGCAGCAACGGAGGGCCCCATGCCCTAAGTGTGGGAGGTTTCATTTGGGCCCTTGTTACCTGGACATGCCAGTATGTTACAGATGTGGGATGAGAGGCCATATTCAGAGAGACTGTCGTGCATCTAGTCAGGGCGCGGGTAGGGGCATCGCCCAACCATCCAGTTCTTCAGTTGCTACATCTTCAGCACACCCTCTATCCCGAGGCCCTCCAGCACCAGCAGGGCGTGGTGCAGCTAGGGGTGGTGCACGGGGTTAGGGAGGACCTAGCCGCTTCTATGCCCTGAGTGGTCGTCAGAGTGCAAAGGCTTCTCCAGATGTTGTCATAGGTATTTTGACTGTTCAATCCCCTTATGTGTATGCCCTTATTGATCTCCGATCCTCTTTATCACATTTGGTAACCAGTAAGTGCCAAGCCTAACCCCGGTTAAGTAGTGATGAGGTCAGGTTAAGGCTCTATTGGATTAAATATAATCAATTTAAAAACAGTAAAAGATTTAAATATATTCTACTGAAAATAGTTAAAGAAAATATTCGAAGAACTTAACAGTAAAATAGAGCCCTCGACTCAGAACAAGGTAAGCACAAAGTGGAATCTCCCGGTATACCGTCCCGTAGTTCCAGATGGTTATGCAGTACATGGGGATCTTCCGGAATACGTCTGTAGTCCCAAAATAAATATGAAGTGTTGAGAGATATCCTGAAATACGTTTGTAGTCCCACTTTAAATATGCAGTACAGGGTAATCTCTCGGAATACGGTTGTAGACCCAAAATAAGTATGCAGTGGTGGGGGATCTCCCGGAATACGTCTGTAGTCCCAATTTAAATATGCGATGCAGATAAATGATATGTATGGCATTAATTATAAGTTGATCTAATCACAAGTAGGGAAAACAGTAAGCTAACTAAGCATGGCGCACAGAGTATCAAGTAGACAATTAGACACGGAAGCATGCTTTTCTACTCTAAGCTAAACAGTTTAACATATTAATACAACATAACAGGAGGAAAAACAATTTATGATTCAATAAGGTGAAATGGAATTTTTGCAATAACACCCGTGTACGTACTCGTCACCTCACGTACACGGAGCCTACATATCAAACAAGATCAAACAACCTAAGGGAAAGTCCCCAACACAAGGTTATGCAAGCCACTTACCTCAACCACTCAATTCAACTTGAAATCACGTTCTTTCCACGAGTACCCTACTCCAAATGGCCCAAATCTATTCAAAATAATTGTGAAATGTTAATATAACTTTAGGTAACTAATTTAACTAATCAATTCGAAGCTAAAATGCGAAATTAGGAAAATCGCCCAAAAAAGTCCCACGGCCCCACGTCTCAGAATAGGGTAAAAGTCACAAATTCCGAACACCCATTCACTCACGAGTCTAATCATACCAACTTTACTCAAATCCGATACCAAATTCTCGATCAAAACCCAAAAACTTGGCCTAGGAACTTTTCTCAAATTTTCACCCCAAATCTAAAATTAAATGATAAAATTAAGCATAGATTAGAGGAAATTAATCAAAACTAAGTAAGAATCACTTTCCCCAAACACCCACGTGAAAATCCCTCCAAGAATCGCCTAATCCCGAGCTCTCAAGTCCAAATTGTGAAAAATGACTTAACCCACGTTTTTGAACATTTTAATTCTGCTCAGATTTTCCTTAATCGCGATCGCGAAGAACAAATTTCGCACCTCATAATTTTACTCTACGCGAACGCGTAAATCCCACGCAAACGCGATGCACTAACTCCTCAGACCCTACGCAATCGCGACTGACCTCACACGATCGCGAAGAGCAAAGCTCGACTCCACTGTTGTCTCACTTCTTCTTCGCGATCGCGGCATAGCTCACTCTTTGGCGATGCATCATTTCACCACAACTACGCGTTCGCATACTCCTGCCCGCGAACATGAAGAACAAAACTCCGCTGTCCCAGCTAAGCCTACGCGATCGCGACTCCCTTCACGTGATCGCATATAAGGAAACTAGATGCACCAGAAAATCTGCTATCTTTCAAGTCAAAAACTAGCCCGTTGAGCATCCGAAACACACCCAAGGCCCTCGGGACCTCAACCAGACCTACCAACTTGTCATATAAACTCATTCAAACTTAATCGAGCCTTCAAACCACATCACATAACACCAAAACAAGAATTAAACATGAATTCAAGCCTAAGAACTTAACATTTCTCCAAAATCTACAAACGATGCCAAGACACGTCAAACCTCGTCCGAATGACCTCAAATTTGACACACATGTCACCAATGACACTATGAATCTACAGCCACTTTCGGAATTCCATTCTGTGCCCGATATCAAAATTTTCCCTTTCGGTTGAAATCGCCGAAAATCTAACTTTCGCTAATTCAAGCCTAAATCTACTACACACCTCGAAAACACATTCTAGACGCGCTCCTAACCCCAAAATTCACTCAACGGAGCTAACGGAATCGACGAAATTCTATTCCGGATCCGTCTTCACTCAGTTCCGACTAGGTTCGATTTCTAAGGCTTAAACTCATAATTAAGGATTATGTGTCCCAAAACTCTCCGAATTCCATAACTAATCAATCCAGCAAGTCCCAAGTGGAAACAAACATGGAGAAATCAATTATTAAGGGATCATGGCTCTAACTCTCAAAACTACCGGCCGAATCGTTACATTACGCACACATATTGTTTGATGAAATGCGCGATGTTTTATTTTTGTTATTTTGCTTGTGCTTTGAAGTGATAAGTTTAGAGAGATTTAACCTCTTATCCATTAAATTCTACTAAGATAATTTCATATGATGCTGCTAGATATTCATGTGCTAGCCATAATATGTGATTTTTAAAATGTACAGTTTGGTTGAGCTTGATTTGTTATCATTGTTGCTTCCTTCTTTTTATGAAGAGTTTATCTATAAGGAGCTTCATGGTTCCAAGTAAGCTAAGTCTTTTGTTATAATGTCGTTGATCAAGTTTGTTTTGAATTGGCATATGTAGAGGTGACTAAAAGTACGTACGATATTATATAAGGTTAAAGTGTAATGCAAGAGGAAATGACTATTGTCACGTGTCTATTAAAAGGAATTTGTTATGATATTAACTCAATAATGCTTAGGAAAACTAGTTAGATGATATTTTATCTTTGATGAAACATACACTAGAATTATGCTTTTTTGAAATGTCTATTTACTATTATTGGCATTTGCTTAAGCCATGATAATAACTTTCTACCTTTTAATAATTGTTGTAATTGTGAGCCATGTTTCTGTAATCAAGTACTTTATGTTGTTTTCTTTTTGTAGTTTACCTCTCATCTATATAAAATACTTTTTATTCTCTTATTTATAACTATTAAGTTAATTGAAAGCGAAATTTAGGCTTAATAATTGAAAAAACTGCATATCGCAATGACGTTGATGAGCGACTATTACTTTTAATTAGTATTCATACCTGCACGTTATGCAGAGAATATTAAATATAATTTTTCATAGAAAAAATATTACTTGAAAATTACTATGCAAAGAAGCATGTAAATGATATTATTTTATGAACATATAAATACACTGGATATTGAAATATTCAGACCGAAATCCATCTTATTGGAATATATGTTCTTTTATTATGTTGTATAAAATGTATCAATATTTTTAGATTTTTTTCCCTATATTATATGGAATAAGCAATTAGACTTTTCTTCTATTATTTTCAATATGAAAATTTTATACTTTTTACTATGTTGCTTGTAATTGTTTCAAATTTAAATTAGACCTTTCTTCTATGTTTGAATTCAAATTGAAATTCAAAATATTAACTAATTATTAACAACACATGGTTCATAATTTATTTATTTTAAAATTTAAATTTTAAAATAATAATTATTACCTAACTTAACTAATTTTGTCCTAAAATTGCCAAGCAACCTTTTATTATGTTGCCATTTCGCTTATTATGGTGTCTTTGTCTCTCCTATTATATATAGATAGAAGATTATTTTTAATATAAAATTTTCATTTTTTATATTTTTTACTATGTTGCGTGTAATTCAAATTTAAATTAGACTTTTCTTCTATGTTTAAATTCAAATTCAAAATAGTAACTAATTATTAACAACACATATTGCATAATTTATTTTTTAAAAAAAATAAATTAAAAAAGAAACTAATAATTATCTAACTTAATTAATCTATATCTATATATAAAGTTGAGAATTGACAATGTGATGTGGCACCTCTTATATGCTAGAATAGTCATTTATCCTTTTTCTCCTTTTTTGGGCATTTTATCTTTGTTTTCTAATTTATTTTATTTTTCAAAAATCTAAAAGTGTCTAAATGCTCCCTAATTAATGAGAAAAACTTGTCCTTGTCAGTTACATGTAACGACCCAGACGGTCGTTCTGTAGAATCTGTATTATATTTACTGTTTTGCCTTGCCATACATTGATTATATTATTTATGAGGTGTTAGAGTCGGTTGGCTCGGGTTTAGAATGGTTATAGTGAGAATTGAGACACTTAGTCTCTAAAAATAGTTTTATAGTTGGAAAAGTCAACTGGGAGTTGACTTATTGGTAAACGATCTCGAAATGCGAATTTTATGGCTCAGATAGTATCGTTAGGTGATTTAGGACTTAGGAGTGTGTTCGGAATATTTTTGTGATATCCGGTGTAGAATTAGGCTGAATGGGCAAATGTTAGTTTTTGGTGATTTCCGGTCGGCAGTGGAAAATATGCTATCAGGGTTGGAATGGGATTCGGACAGTTGGAACAGGTTCGTAATGTCATTTTGGATACGTGTGCAAAATTTCAGGTCAATCGGATGTGTTTTGGTTGGTTTCGGCATCGTTGGTGGAATTTAGAAATTTCAAAGTTCATAGGCTTGAATTTGATGTGATTTTGGTGGTTTGATGTTATTTTGGGTGTTCCGAGGGTGCAACTAAGTTTGAATGATCATATATGATGTGTTGGTATGTTTGGTTGGGGTCTTGAGGGGCTCGGGATTGATTTCGGGTGGTTAACAAAAAGTTTTGGAGTTGGAAAATTGCAGCAACAGCTGCTGGTGTGCTGCTACTGTGATTTCCGCACCTGCGGATGTTTGACTGCAGGTGCGAGCCGGAGGAGCGGCCAAGAGATCGCAGGTGCGCGTTTCTGAGCCTTGGAGGAAGAACCGCAGAAGCGAAAAATTAGCCACATCTGCGGGCCGCAGGTGTGGCACCTGGGCCGCAGGTGCGAGATTGACAGGTTAATGAATCCCCTAGAGCACAGGTGCGGACCGCAGGTGCGAGAAAAAGGCCGCAGGTGCGAAAAGCCTGGGCAGAAAAGTATAAAAAGGGGACTTAACGATTGTTAGCCCTCTTTTTACCATTGTTGTGCGGGTTCCGAGCTTTTTGAGGGTTTTCAAAGAGGAAAACGTTTGTGCATCATTGAGGTAATATTTTTGGAATTATTAACTCGATTATATGTGATTAAGGACCGAATTAACCGTGTTTAATTAGGGAAAATCAGTGGGAAAAGGGGAAACTAGGGCTTGGGATTATGAGACCTTTTAGGGGTGATTTGAGGGGTCATTTGGACTCCGATTCTAGCGTTCTTTATATGTACGGACTCGTGAAATGATGAAGAACATTTTGGTATAAAAATTTTCGAGTTTCGAGATGTGGGTCTGGGGGTCGGTTTTTGAGCTAAAATTGGTATTTTTCAATTGGAATTCATTTCCTTAGCATAAATTGATGATAAAAATCTGATCTTGGTAGATTTGGAGCACTCGGAAGTTAATACGAGAGGCAAGCGGGTTGCAGAGTAGATTTTTGAGCTAGTTTGAGGTAAGTAATGTCTTTAAATTCTGTCTTGAGGGTATGAAACCCCTACTTTACATTCTTTCACGGATTTGGAGTGACGCACACACTGGATGACGAGTGTGGGGCGTGCACGAATTGGAAATTTGGAACAATGTACCTTTTTAGGAAACTATTGAGTTGCGAAATTGCTTTTAACGCTTATTCTCTATAGTACTACTATGATTTGATACAATTGGGATTTAAGCCATGTTTGGGGCCTAGTGCCGATCTGTTTTAACCCCTTGGGGGTTGTTTTACTAATATTCTCACTATTTTGAAACTATGATTTTAGACTCAGTCTTTCTTGTGAAATTGTTGACACTCCTATTTGATGATATTACTATTTCTTGAAATGAAATACGATTTTGGGTCGAGAACTCCGTTTTTATTCATGCCTCGAGTGGCATGCTGAGAGTGTGTGACTGAGTGTGTCCGAGGGCCAATGTTGTGAGGATGTTATGATATGAGAGAGGCCGAGTGCCTGAGAGTGATTTTTGCCATGATGTGGCTTGTTTATAGCGTTTGGGCTATAGGAGCCTCTCCGGAATCTGTACACCCCCCCCCAGTGAGCGCAAGTACCTACTGAGTGCGAGTGCGAGTGCCGAGTGCTGAGTGCCGAGTGATGAGTGATTGGGAGGCATGAGTGACAGTGAGGTTGCCCGAGGGGCTTATGCTGAGTGACTGTGAGGTGTTGAGTGACTGTTATTGAATGATGGTGAGGTGCTAAGGGATTGATTATGAGTGATGATTTTTCCCGAGGGGCGGTTTAAAATGATATTTTGCTGAGCTTTTGATTATGATTCATTTTATCTTTCATACTGATGTTTTTGGGGAGTTTTACTAAGAAACATTGGAAAATATACTTGTTCAAAGGATTTTTACAGAAATTGGTTTTCAAACATATGTACTAAATGTATACTTTATTGAGACTCAGGATTTTACTATTTGTGGATTGGTGTTTTGTTGTTGTGTGTTTCTTATCTTCATACTGGATTATTTTCATTACTACTGAGTTGGAGTACTCATCATTACTCCCTGCACCTCTGTGTGCAAATCTAGGTACTGGTTCAGAGCAGTAGTCGTCCGAGCTCGTTTTCATCAGCGTTTTGGGATTTCAAGGTAGTTGTCCAGCGTCTACAGCTTCTCCATTCCCTTCCTTCATTTAGTATTTAGTATTTTGTTCTGAGACAACGTATTATGACATTAGCAGTGTTAGTCTTATTCTTAGATGCTCGTGATCAGTTGACTCCAGTTTTGGGAGATGGTTTTAGACTGGTAGATTATATTATACTTTGTTAAATACTTAGAGATATTTTATACTTGCTATGGAATATTATTAATGATTTTGAGAAATTTTATTAAAGGAAATGTGTAGTTATGTGATAGTGGCTTGCCTAGTTCCACAATAGGCGCCATCATGACCTGTTAGGATTTGGGGTTGTGACAAGTTGGTATCAGAGCACTAGGTTACGTAGGACTCAACGGTCATGAGCAGGTTTAGTAGAGTCTTGCAGATTGGTACAGAGACATATGTACTTATCTTCGAGAGGCTGCAGAACCCTTAGGAAACATCCCACATTCTTGAGTTCTTGTCGTGCGAATCCATTCACATTCAGCCAAAAGCGTAACTCTTTGAATTCCTTTCATATATTCGAATGCGCACGTGAGCGTTTGGTATCAACTGTACATCGACTGCTTGTGACTTCCATAGATGAGATGTGAATTTTTTTTAGCATGTTGATAATGGGCCAGTCGGAAGGACTTGAGGCCGGATTTTTTCTGTGGCTTGAGTGCTGAGACTTCGTCTGTGTGAGCACATGTGTTGGGGGACTTATATGTCTGTTGGTGTCCTTATTGATGTAACCTTGTGACTAGATGACTACGCGGTGAGTGTGATTGATAGTTAGACATTTTCAGGTTGTTTGATTGTGACAAGAATGGATTAGCAGGAGATGTAACAAGAATCATTGAGTAATTGACTTATCCTTAAGTTAGAATATGGCCTCGAGCTATGAGTGTAGTGAAGGACCTCCCATGTTGTTTAGATGTGGAGTGAAGCGGATCCTTCTGTTGTGTTCTGAGCTCCTGGTGATGTCTTTTGGGATGACCAATGCCCCATCATCGTTCATGAATTTGATTGACGATATATTCAGTCGTGTTGTAACTCCTTGTTATTGTACTTATTGATGGCATCCTTTCGTACTCGCGTAGCCAGGGGTAGCATACTCTGCATTTGATGGTGGTATTACAAGGATATAGGGAGGAGAAGCTTTGTGCAAAGTTCTCCAAGTGTGAATTTTTGGCTCAGTTCAATAGCATTCTTGGGAGACGTGGTGTCTAGTGAAGGTATCCATGTGGTCAGACGAGTGTGAGTAGAGCTTTCAGAAGCTCAAGATTTCCTTGACAACAACTCCAGTGCTAGTATTGCCATCAGCTTCAGGTTCCTATACCGCTTAATGAGATGTCTCGAGGGCAGGCAGTGGTTGTGTTCTAATGTAGGAAGGTATAGTGATTGCGTGATAGCTATGATTTTCGGAAGTGTATGAGGGGATATCATTTTGAGATTAAGTAGGTAGGGGTATCTCCTGCGGGTTGTCTTGAGGTGTGTGACCCTTATGTTTATCTGTAGCAAGTTCTTTTCTACCAGTAGATGATGTATGTTGTAATTTGAGTTTAGCTCGCTTGTGGGAGTTGGCATGATCATTACAATGGTGAATGCGAGATTTGCATACGAGTTGAAGGTTAGATGGTTTGGGTCATATGAGCTTATGAAGGATCTAGTTGAATCTCACCACAATATGGTGGAAGTGATAATGTATGGGCATTGTGAGTTATTGTTTGTCTTGATCTTTGGCTTTGAGCCAAGTGGGGTAGTCCTCTAATGCTAAGTTGATTACACAATTATGTGTTGTATTGGTTTCGGTTCGAGGTATGTTGGTGAATCAGTTATGACCTGCAGAGGTGGAGTCTGGGAATGACTCGAGTAATGGAATTTCTTTGATACAGGTTGTAATGTACTTTACGGATAATGGAATTTATCAAATGATTAAGTTGTACTGGTAAGTGTAGTGTGTGCAATGTATGAGTGTGCTTGTTTCTTCAGAGGTGTGGATTACTTTCCTAGTATGTCATTTGCAAATGGTATCAGGTCGTACTTTCTGTTTGGTTAGTATAGTTGAAATTGCGTAGAGTGAATGACTTCGAGAAAGGTTCAGACGGATTCAAGGATATATGCAGCGATTGAGGATCTTCAAGGTGTGAATTGGGCCAGAACTGAGATTTACGTTGAGGGTGTCAAGACTTGTGGCATTTCTACCTTATCATGGGTTCTACATATCAGTATCAGAAAGGTGAAGGTAATGACTTCAAATTTGCAGGAAGTATCTTCAGGGTAAGTAGTTCTAATGTGGTGCTTTTGGGGATATCTAAGAGGGTATTCAGCGGCTCATGAGCCTTAGACGGTATATCCTTATGCTCGGGTTTCGTGTGGTGGGTCTGGATTGAGAATTTTGGTATCATGGCAAGGAGAAGTATCAATTCGAAGGTAAGTCATAAGGAACTTGAATACATAGGACAATTTGGTAGTAGGTCGGATCGGCATGATAAACGATGAGGGATATGACTAGTTCCGAGGGTGTTATGAAGTAATGAGTTGTAACAGGTGTTTCTTAGCAATTCTCTTTGAATTTGGTGGCATGCGTAGCTTGGTTGAGTTAGAAGGATTCAGTCCTGGCAGTTTGGTGTTGTACAAATGTGATTCGGGAGTTCTTGATGGTTTCTACCACGGTTAGAGGTGTATATTTTCTACTGGCGTGAGGGCCATGTGATGTATAGTGATTTTGCTTCTAAATGGGATCAATGGAAAGTTCTTGGCTAGTTGGTTACATAGTTGTTTGTGTCTAGGAAGGGAGCATGAAGTTCTCATATTTATCATAGAATTGCATGGCGTATGCGGTGTTTTGTGTATAGTGGAGATTGGCACATGTGAGGTCACAGTTAAGTTCTGGAAGGAAGGTCAGCACTAGCAGTTTCAGATGACCATGTAAATGATACCACTATTGGGTGGCTTGATGAGGGTATACATTCAGAAAGGGCAATGTGTTTGAGTTAAGGGTGCTTCATTGGTATTGCGACGCTCTTTTGTTGGATCGACTGCTGATATTCAAGTTTGCTTGTGGCACGGAAGAATTATAGGAGTATCCCCGTGGAATGATTGGGTATTGGAGACATGTTATATATTCGAGTGGTGCAACTGGGATTAGATATAGTAATTTGTGCGCTTCAAGGACTTCGAGACTGGGAGTTTTCATAAACAGATTATTTTTGTAGTCGTGAACTACGAGGATGCAAATAAAGCTAGTCAGATGTTAGTGTATGCCATGATTCAATCATTATGAACTTTCAGAGAGTTATCTACCTGTTGTGGGTGACCAGAGTTGACTTAGAGTTATTGGTAGGCCAGTATGGGTGTGTGTTCTGCATCGAGTCGGAATTGTTGACTCCGAATTGCTATTGTTGAGGGATGTACCATTCAATTGTCATTTAGCTCATTCATGTTTTGGAGTGATCTATGAGTTGCCTTTCAGTGTTTCGAGGTGTGGTGATCGTTGGTTATATGTGCATGGGGTGCGGTTCTATCGGGGTTTTATAGCGATATTGGGTAAGGTTAGTAATTGGGTGTTGCAGAATTGGGACGTATTGGTAATGTTCTTTCTGGTTCGGGTGGCATGGTATCGTCCGATTTCCCCGTGGTTATGGAAATGCACTTTGAGTACTTGATATCGAATTTCGCATGGTTATTGATTATGAGCAAGATGGCTTGAAGTATTTCATGTGAACCAGCGTTTGGATGGGATCACACATTGTAACGGAGTTATGTAGAGGTATGCTCCTTGGTGTCAAATTCGTGTGTTCTGATTTTACGGTGTGCGCCAGGCTTCTAGCATGATGTTGTGATAGTAGTAGTTAATGGCAGGATAGTCCTCTCGTGTGAGTCTTCTTTATTTAATGAATTGAGCTCTTGGGATGTTGTTATTGAGTGCGCGAATGGCACAAGTTATGGTTTCAGATGGTATTGATACTGATCGGACGAATGGTCGTTGGTTTCTACGTGTCTCTTTCATCATCGACAATATATGGAAGTGTTAGAGCGAGGCATGGTTTGATAAGAGGGTATGTTCCGATATTGAATTGTTTGAACAACTATTGTAATTAGGAGTTATCGCTATGGGCGGTTGAGTCGTGCGGTGTATTATGTGATTTCATCTGGTGGTACGGATATGGCTTGATACATCGTGGTCAGACTATTTCACCTTATAGTCGTGGAAATTTGATCTTGTAAATTATTTCAGAAGTGGAAACTTGGTTTTAAGGTTTATGGGTCAGAATTGGAATTTGAAATTTTATCTGCGTTGTGCTATCAGACCTATATAGGGTAGGGCAACTTGGTATCACCCCCAAATATGTCCATGGTATGTTACACAACAATTTTGGTGGTGTTTGGAACAACTCTAGGCACGTTCGAGGACGAACGTATGTTTAAGTGGGGGAGAATGTAACGACCCGGTCGGCCGTTATGTAGAATCTGCATTATATTTACTATTTTGGCTTGCCATGCATTGATTATAATGTTTATGAGGTGTTAGAGTCGGTTGGCTCGGGTTCAGAATGGTTGTAGTGAGAATTGAGACACTTAGTCTCTAAAAATAGCTTTATAGTTGAAAAAGTCAACTAGGAGTTGACTTATTGGTAAACGATCTCGGAATGCAGATTTTATGGCTCGGATAATTTCGTTAGGTGATTTAGGACTTAGGAGTGTGTTCGTAATATTTTTGTGATGTCTGGTGTAGAATTAGGCTTAAATGGGCGAAAATTAGTTTTTGGTGATTTCTGGTCGGCAGCGGAAAATAGGCTATCAGGGTCGGAATGGAATTCTGACAGTTGGAACAGGTTCGTAATGTCATTTTGGATATGTGTGCAAAATTCCAGGTCAACCGGATGTGTTTCAGCATTGTTGGTGGAATTTAGAAATTTCAAAGTTCATAGGCTTGAATTTGATGTGATTTTGGTGTTTTGATGTTATTTTGGGTGTTTTGATGTTATTTTGGGTGTTTCAAGAGTGCAAATAAGTTTGAATGATCATATATGATGTGTTGATATGTTTGGTTGGGGTTCCGAGGGGCTCGGGATTGATATCGGATGGTTAACGGAAAGTTTTGGAGTTGGAAAATTGCAGCAACAGTTGCTGGTGTGCTACCCTGCGGATGTTTGACCGCAGGAGCGGCCAAGAGGTCGCAGGTGCGGGTTTCTGAGCCTTAGAGGAAGAACCACATAAGCGGAAAATTATCCGCATCTGCGGGCCGCAGCTGCGACACCTGGGCCGCAACTGCGAGATTGACGGGTTAATGAATTTTTGCAGGTGCGGTCCCCTAGAGCGTAGGTGTAGATCGTAGGTGCGATAAAAAGGCCGCAGGTGCGAAAAGCCTGGGCAGAAAAGTATAAAAAAGGGACTTAACGATTTTTAGCCCTCTTTTCACCATTGTTGTGCGGGTTCCGAGCTTTTTGAGAGGTTTTGAAGAGGGAAACGTTTGTGCATCATCAAGGTAAGATTTTTGGACTTATTAACTCGATTATATGTGATTAAGGACCAAATTAACCGTGTTTAATTAGGGAAAATCAGTGGAAAAGGGGGAAACTAGGGCTTAGGATTATGAGACCTTTTAGGGGTGATTTGAGGGGTCATTTGGACTCCGATTCTAGCGTTCTTTATATGTATGGAATCGTGAGATAATGAAGAACATTTTGGTATAAAATTTGTCGAGTTTCGAGACGCGGGTTTGGGGGTCGGGTTTTGAGCTAAAATTGGTATTTTTCAATTGAAATTCATTTCCTTAGCATAAATTGATGATAAAAATCTGATCTTGGTAGATTTGGAGCACTCGAAAGTTGATACGAGAGGCAAGCGGGTTGCAAAGTAGCTTTTCGAGCTAGTTTGAGGTAAGTAATGTCTTTAAATTCTGTCCTGAGGGTATGAAACCTCGGACTTTACATTCTTTCACGAATTTGGAGTGACGCACACACTAGATGACGAGTGTGGGGCGTGCACAAATTGGAAATTTGGAACAATGTACCTTTTTAGGCAACTATTGAGTTGCGAAATTGCTTTTAAAGCTTATTCTCTATAGTACTACTATGATTTGATACAATTGGGCTGTAAGCCATGTTTGGGGACTAGTGCCGATCTGTTTTAACCCCTTGGGGGTTGTTTTACTAATATTCTCACTATTTTGATACTATGATTTTACACTCAGTTTTTCTTGTGAAATTGTTGACATTCATATTTGATGATATTACTATTTCTTGAAATGAAATACGATTTTGGGTCGAGAACCCCGTTTTTATTCATGGCCCGAGTGGCATGCTGAGAGTGTCTGACTGAGTGTGGCCGAGGGCCAATGTTGTGAGGATGTTATGATATGAGAGAGGCCGAGTGCCTAGAAGTGATTTATGCCACGATGTGGCTTGTTTATAGCGCTTGGGCTATAGGAGCTCCTCCGAAGTCTGTACACACCCCCAGTGAGCGCAGGTACCTACTAAGTGCGAGTGCGAGTGCGAGTGCCGAGTGATGAGTGATTGGGAGGCATGAGTGACAGTGAGGTTGCCCGAGGGGCTGATGCTGAGTGACTGTGAGGGGCTGAGTGACTGTTATTGAGTGATGGCGAGGTGCTGAGCGATTGATTATGAGTGATGATTTTGCCCGATGGGCGGTTTAAAATGATATTTTGCTGAGCTTTTGATTATGATTCATTTCATCTTTCATACTGATATTTTTGGGGAGTTTTACTGAGAAACATTGGAAAATATACTTGTTCAAAGGATTTTTACGGAAATTGGTTTTCAAACATATGTACTAAATGTATACTTTATTGAGGCTCAGGATTTTACTATTTGTGGATTGGTGTTTTGTTGCTGTGTGTTTCTTATCTTCAGACTTGATTTATTTTCATTATTACTGAGTTGACGTACTCATCATACTCTCTGCACCTCTGTGTGCAGATCCAGGTACTGGTTCGGAGCAGTAGTCGTCCGAGCTTGTTGTCATCAGCGTTTTGGGATTTCGAGGTAGTTCCCCAGCGTCCGCAACTTTTCCATTCCCTCCCTTCATTTAGTATTTAGTATTTTGTTTTGAGACAACGTATTGTGACATTAGCAGTGTTAGTCTTATTCTTAGATGCTCGTGATCAGTTGACTTCAGTTCTGGGAGATGGTTTTAGACTGGTAGATTATATTATACTTTGTTAAAGACTTAGAGAAATTTTATACTTGCTATGAAATATTATTAATGATTTTGAGAAATTTTATTAAAGGAAATGTGTACTTATGTGATAGTGGCTTGTCTAGTTCCACGAGAGGCACCGTCACAATCTGTTAGGATTTGGGGTCGTGACATTACAACCGTTAAAAATAACGGATGATACATTAAGTAAAAGGAAAAGGAAAAGACAGACTTTTCCTTTTTCAAAACGGTTATATCATATATAACAAAAGGCCTATAATATTTGTAACCACTAACAATGGGTCATCTTCATAACTTTGTGTGTTCTTCTTCTCAAATGATTTTTTTTTAGCATAAGACAAATAAAGATTATCTCATGATTCTTTTTAAGGTGTTGTCTGTAATGAGAAGAGTCAAGAAGTATATATTTCTTTACAACGTAAAAGGCTTTACGAAAAGGTGTAATTTCTCATACAGTAGAGCGTCCAAAAGCAACAAGAATTATATAGAGAAAGATGTAATGAAGATGAGATGTTCTTAGCATTTAATTTGGATTGCTAAAGTAACTACAATTTTCACTAATTAAATATGTTATTCATGAAAAAAGACTAATATTCTAATAGTTTTTAAGTTAGAATCTCAATTTTCAAAAGGTCTCTCTAAATTAGCTAGATGACAAATAATATTTAGAGATATGCTTATGTTTACTTTTTTCACCATTTGACCGAACCCTTGGGATCTTCTTCAACCCCAGAATGTGATGAGTCGACATCGAAGTGCCAAACGATTAAGAGCTCTTGGGAGTCATCAGCGTGATTGAAGCTCTCGAGCTTTTAATAAAGATGATAAAAGAAATTGAGCATAAATACACTTTTTGACAAGATAAATTAAAAATATTAACTTTCTTTTTAATGCTTCATGGTTTTTAGTTTGTCAAAGTTTTGACAAGAAAAAAAGATCATTTTAAAAATACACAAAAATTAAGAAAGGAGTAACAAAAGAAGAAGTAATTACTCAATTATTTAATGTTCATTTGGTTACATGAAATTTTATAGAAATTAGTGATGTGGATGATCATTTACTAGAAAATAATAATCTTTTTAGGTTTAGCACTAACTGAAAAAATGTGGATTAATAATATGGAGCATTTTTGGATCTTATTGAAGGTATGTATTTGACCATATATATTAAAATATAGGTATATCTAAGCTATTTACTGGCTTTAATAGGACCGCGCGAAATACGAATAAATTGACTAATTTTGTCATAAAATTGCCAAGTGATTTTTTATTATATTGTCACTTAGTTTACTATAATGTCTTTGCCTCTCCTATTATATATAGATCTGATTACATTTTGGCTCGATATTCTTTCAATCTTTTGGATGTTTGAATATTCATGGTATTAGCGTGAATAATATCATATTTTGTATATAATTAGCAAATTTGTATATCAAAAGTAATTAAGTGAAAACTTCTCTAGTAAGTGTAAATAGATTTAAAATATCGGATGACTAGGTAAAAATCTCTTTTTCTTAACCAACCACACCGTAATTAACATGTAAGGTCCATCCTGCACTACATCAAAGCAATATGGGGCATTCACGCTCCAAAATAAAGAAGAGGGACATTTATGATATTAATCATATTTAATCAAAACCCTAGCTATATAACCAAAGGCAGACACTCAGCTCCTTGCGCCGCCACCACTACGAGGGTTTTTTTCAAGCTTCAGTAACAGCTCAGCCGTCTCATCAGCAAAACAACTGAGCTATGGTAAATTCTCTTAATTTTTTATTTTATTAATGTGTAACTCGCCGAATTAAACTCGTGCTATGTTAATTAATATGAAAAATGAAGTTTTATCTACTTTAACTACGTTTACTACTTGTTTATGTACTTGCAATGTTATTATTCTTCAGCTAGATTTGTATGCGAGAATTTAGATTTTTTTTAAAAATGTTTTAGCAGAAGTAAATGTTTGCTGATCTTAAAGTTGTTTGATGAACTGATTTAAAATTGTTTTTTTATTGAAGTAAGTATACATGTATTAGATAAATAAAAGCGGCTAAATTATAAATTTGGAACTCCAGTATAGTATTTGGTAGCTAGTTCAAGTGGCAAAGGTTGAGGGACTTGTGACTTAGATTGCATGTTCGAGCGCTTATGAACTAAGCTTAGTATTTAAGTGGAGAAGGGTACATGGGCAAGTCTGTTGTCCCGGGTTTTGAAAGTTGCGGTTAGTCCTAAGGTTTGGCTCCAGACAGATTTCTCAACAACAACATACCCAATATATTCCTAAAAGTTGGGTCTGGGGAGGGTACTGTACGCATACTTTACTCCTACCTTGTGCAGGTAGAGAAGCTGTTTCTGATAAACCATCATAGGTTTCTCGGTCATAAAAAAAAATTAGAAGTTTGGTACTGAGAATCTTCTGTCCGTCCTTCTGTAACGGATGATAGACCTCAGCAATAGGCGCCGCTCCTACCGCTAAAGCATTGTTTCGGCCCCTGCTTCCTGAAGAGTTGGTGCAAAAGTCATTGTAGTCCAAATAGTGTATTTCCGGTTAGAAGAACTTCCCGTCGTTTTCATCTTTTTCCTTTTTTGGAGTGACTGTACAAAGTCTATTATTAGGAGTTTAGGACTAAAGTTTGTATCTTGGCTATAATAATCATCATGGTCTTATACCATTTACTCATTATTTTTGAATGGAAATAAAAGTAGAGTAACATACTATATTTGGAAACTTTGGTATTTTGCAGTCAGTACCAGTTAATCCCAAGCCTTATTTGAACAATTTGACGGGAAAGCCTGTGATGGTAAAGCTTAAATGGGGAATGGAGTACAAAGGTACTTTGCTTGGACTCGCTGATTTCTAACATTATGCTCTTCATTAAGGTTTTCGAGAATGAGATGTGGGCGGACGATGTTTGACTAAGCTCCATTTCTTTGTTGTTTCTCTTTCAAGGGTATCTGGTCTCCGTGGATTCATACATGAACTTGCAGGTAATGCTTTTAATTTGAGTTTGTCCTTTTCCATTTCAAATTGTCTAAACGAACATTATTTAGTAGATCTATGTTCATCTATATCCTCGTGATATGCTTAACTCTTCATTATGAACTGTTCATTGCTATCCGTCAGGGCATGAGTTGCTGTCTAGATCACCGTATTCGCAATCACTGTATTAAGAATTTTCTTATCAAACTGGTTGAAAAGAATTTATTTGAATATCAAACTTTAGGCGAATTCTTGTTAACTTTGCAATAGTTGGGACATTTCCTTTTTCCTTTTTTCTGTTTGTGGATAGGGGGCGAGGAGGGACTGTATTCAGTAAATACCGAATTATGTTCACGAAAAAAAGTAGCAGTTTGGTTTTTGCAATAATATAGATTCATCGAAGATTTAGCAGAAGACAAGGAAAAATACAGTACTAACAAAGGAATAGGTGTCAAAACTAAGAGAACCAAAGCTCGTGAATTTTTACATGTTTTAAGTCCTTTCCACTGTATGTTCCTCATACCTGAACTGTAGCTATCTGAGAGGTCTGAGCTTCACATTGATTAAGGCAGTTGTTTCATCTTGAAAGCCTCTGTTCTTTCTTTCCGTACAAACCTAAAGATGCAATGAGGATGCCGTCTGATCCAAGTTTTGCATTTGAATTTGCGAGCTTATGGTGCCTTTCCCATATATTAGGAAAGTATAAACTGCTCAAGGATGACCCAACTGTCCCTCGGAGACAGGGTCGAGAAGTACCATGCATGGTTGCCTCCCGTCCTTTCTTTCTATCAGTCTCACCCAGCAAGCCACCCCAACCCTACAGCCAAAAAAGGTAAGTGCCTAGCGCGAGCCTAGATTTCCCCGGACGCAATCCACAGAAATTCCATGAATCCCTTGGTGGATAAGTCCGACGACTCAACAGCAGTGCGGAATTGAGTTTCTTGTCCGGTGGATTTTGCAGCAATGCGAAGACCTTTGTCTGCAGTACATAAAAGTATAACATATTCTTAGCTGCGTCTTTGAGGGCTAATTCGGATAAGTATAACTTAATCTATCCCTGACTACATAAAAAACATAAAAAACCGGAGTCTGGGAGGAGAACTTGTTTACAAATGGGTTTACAACTAAAACCAGAAAATTAACGAGCACAAAACAACAAAATTTACAGTAAAATTATTTTATATTCATTGTCGGAAGAAGTTATCGCAAGCTCCTGGTAATCTGCTTGTTCTAGTGATGTGTGCAGATGTGCGTGTTTTTGTTGTGCGATGTTTCGAAATCATATTATTCTTTTTGCAGCTTGCAAACGCAGAAGAATACATTGATGGACAATGCACGGGTTCTCTCGGAGAGATCCTGATTAGGTACCTTCGTGGCTTCGTCTTTTGATCTTGATATGTAGACCGAATTTGAAATTCATGCCAACATCTGAGCATAATAATCATACTGTCATGGTTATCTGTTCATGATACAGAAATATCTGTATGATAGTTGTCTGACACATCAGTCGACGATAATGATCTGTTTATCTCTTATAAAACCTTATTAATTTGTTTTTAATCAATTGTCTCATGGCAAATCACCAATTTCACTTTTGGCAGTCTTTTCATATAGTTATATAACTTTATTTGTAAAAGCATTCGCGAGTGGAATGCCTGCTTCCTGAGGAAAATGCGACTTCTCTTTCTTAACCTAGTTTTACGTTTGCAGATGTAACAATGTCCTCTATCTTCGTGGTGTACCTGAGGACGAAGAATTGGAAGATGCTGACCGCGACTAGAAACTGTGTTGTATCAGTAGTGTCATCGTTCTTCCAGTGCAATCCGATTTCTGGTTCATTGATCGTGATGTAACAACATAATCATCTCCTTGTATGTACTATCGATTATGTGATAAACTTTTCTAGATTGCTTATCTAGTGTATGCTGATGGATAGTTGAGGAAGAGGTTGATGACCTTGGTGATGATTTTGCTGGAGGAAGATGAGCCAGATATATAACTTGACAGCCATATGGTCTTCAGATTGTTTTTGTATGTTGGTGTATGTTCAGCAAGAATAGAACAAATTGATTGGGAGGCATGGCAATTATTCACTTTATCTTTTTGGTAATTAAACAATTTTCATTAATCACCAGAATGTATAATGTACAAAGCACAGACTGGCCAACACAGCTAGGAACCTCCGAATTCAAATTCTGGCATACGTCTACGTCCTAACTTATTATACAAATCTATTGGAACCATCAAAACACGAATCCGGGGTCATTGACACAATCAACTTTTATAACTTAAGCTTCCAACAAGCAACATGCTCAACGATGTCTTTCTTCATCCTTCTCCACCAGTGATGTTGTTTCAAATCATGATACATCTTCGTAGCGCCTCCTCTCATAGGGAGGATTTCTTCCTAACCTCACTTGAGCAATAGTTACTCAGCACAACACTTAGCCCCCTCTCAGTAAGCAAATTAAGGTATTTGGAACAATTGGATTGAGCAATTTACTATGTAGAAACGAATCAAAATCATAGAATCAGGAAATATTATGACCTTGATTAAATTGCATGATATATGAGATATTCAATTTCAGCAATAATCTCACCTAATTAAGGTCAATATCATCCTTTCCAAATATAAAATATTTGATATATATTGTCTAAAGAAATTCAATTCACCTTATCTAACTCTCTAATCTTCCCCATTACATTTTGAGATAGAGTTACCTAATCAAATGGACTCAAACTATAAATTCCCCTCTTTGCTATCACAATTCATATCATCAATTTCTCTAAGTCACTAACACCATGACGAAGAAAACTTTCTTTTCGACTCTTATTTCCTTCTCCTTTTGTATTTTTCTATTGTTCGGTTATTCTTTCGCGGAAACTAAAGTTGAAAGCACAGATACCGAGAAACCTCATGTGACAAAAAGCACAACTGTTCATTGGTCGCGACGGGTTTTTCCATTCGCGCCACCGCCGCCAGTACCTAATAGTGATATTCATCCTCCAAAATTTCCACTTACATGGCCATTTGCTTTTCCACCATCGCCTGGTTTTAAGTTTCCACCAATTCCTCCATTTGTTTTTCCACCATTGCCTGGATTTAAATTTGCTCCAATATTCCCTGGAGCTCCTCCTAATGATGGTGCCAAAGGTGATGGTAATAATAAGAAGAATTGAGTTGTATTAGAATTGATTGTAATTATTGAGATTAATAAGATGGAAGTTTAATGTTTAGCTTAACTTTTGTTGGTGCAATTAGTTTTTCAAATTAATAATTTGAACTATATTAAGCCCCCGAATATAAAGTCGTCTTTATTAGAGAGCGTTTTATGCCTAATGTTGCACTTTTCGGTGTGAATTCAGATTTAGCCGGACCTCAATATGGATACCGGACATAAGACGGGTAACAAAAAAAAGATACAGAACAACTCCTTTAGAATTTGCAATTTTTGAGCGTGGTGGCTTGGTACGACTCAACTTTTCATACCTCTCGTCATCTCCTAGCTCCTATATAACATCGCTTATGAAAAATCTTGCGTACGCTAATGAAAAAAAATTCTCTTTCATAAATTGGTAATTTGTACATCATTTATAGGCGTTCGCTATAACTTTTTAGTTTTTAAATATAATATTTTTTGCTGTTATCATGTAACTTTTAGATATGAATTTACTTTAAAAAAAAAGAAAGTATCGATGTTGGTTGTCAAGCTAAAATAAATATTTAACAACCTATAATCTTGAAAAAAAAACTGATCTACCAACCACTTTGAACGTCTCTCCAGTAAGTTAAATACATCACGATTATCTTGGAGAACCCCAAAAAGTGTTAAAAAACTTTTCATATCATGATATAATCAAACACTAATCACGAGATTCTTACACAAATAGGCACTTTTTACTCTTTTTAGTTATATACATAAATTATACATTAATTATACATATTTATACACATATAATATACCTTCACCGACTATTTTTAGTTTAAACGGTTAAATGAGCGGTTATTTAGATTAATTCTTCATCAATATATAAAATCAATTTATAATTAATTAGAAGAAGGGAAACCGTCAAATAAACTAGTATTCATATAAATAAATGGACTATAAAAGTTATCATTATTAAGTTGATTACAAAACAATTCCTCATTTTATAAAAGTTAATTGTAATCAAGAGATTTTTTGCTTCTAAATGATCAGACGAGAACCCCCTCTTATTTATTTCTCTTTTTCATATTACATCTTGAATAGATATAGGGAAATCTTGTTCACTCTTTATATCACTACTAAAAATTCGGGAAAAAACACCACCAAAAGCGACCAAAGTTGGTCCCTAAACAGTGAAAAACGACCAAAATGCGTCCAAACA
>ML258736.1:0-22140 GCA_005239495.1 Nicotiana undulata | reverse complement strand
AATGACGAGGTCTCTTGTCAGACCCCTGACCACCACCCTGGGATAATACCATCTCAATGTGTCAGGCCACATCGGCTGCATCCTGGAAAGAGATATCAGTACCCGCCTCTATGGCCATCTGAAGCCTGATGGGCTGAGCCAGACCCTCAATAAACCTTTGAACCCTCTCCCGATCAGTGGGGAGTATCATAAGGGCATGCCTGGACAGCGTAATAAACCTGGTCTCGTACGGAGTGACGGACATGGAGCCCTATTGTAGACGCTCAAACTGCCTCCGAAGATCCTCTCTCTGAGTAACTGGAAGGAACTTTCCCAAGAACAACTCGGAGAACTGACCCCAAGTCAGAGGTGCAGACCCAGATGGTCTGGTCAAGCAGTAATCTCTCTACCAAGTCTTGGTGGTGCCAGAAAGACGAAATGTAGCAAAATCAATTCCATTGGACTCCACAATGCCCATGTTCCGAAGAACCTCATAACAACTGTCTAAATAATCCTGGGGATCCTCTGATGGTGCACCAGTAAATCTGGTAGTAAATAACTTGGTGAACCGATCCAACCTCCACAGAGCATCTGCGGACATGGCTGCTCCCTCAACGGCTGGGGCCACAATACCTGACTGAACTACTCCAGCCGTCTGAGGTGCCGGAGTCTGGAACTGAGTGGCAAACTGTTTAGGCGTATGAGTAGCAGAAGTCTGGGTCCCTCCCCCAGCCTGAGATCCAGATGGTGCAGTAGGAAGAAGACCGGCCTAAGTCACGCTATCCATGAGTCCCACTAGGCGGACTAGAGCGTCCTGAAGTACTGGGGTGGCAATGAACCCCTCTGGGACCTGAGTCGGTCCAACTGGGACTATAGAAGTAGGAACCTCACCGGCAAAGTCTACCTGCGGGTCCTCTACTTGAGCTGCTGCTCTAGCTCTGCCTCGGCCTCTTGCACGGCCTCGGCCTTAGCCCCTCGTAAGAGCTGTAATAGGAGGATCAGGCTGCTTGTCGGTCGATGAGGAACCACGCGTTCTCTCCATCTACGAGAGAGTAAAATAGAGACTCAATTAGCATTCAAAATTCAATTGGCACGACAGAGAATGAAAAATGTGAAGTTATTCCTAACTTTGCAGCCTCTGGGGGATAAGTACAGACATCTCCGTACCGATCCCTCAGACTCTACCAAGTTTGTCCGTGAGCTGTGAGACCTAAGCAACCTAGGGCTCTGATACCAACTTGTCACGACCCGAAATCCCACCTTCGGGCCATGACTGCGTCTAACGTTGAACCCGCTAGACAAGCCAACGTTTGAACTAAATAAAACTCATTAACAACAAATACGAACAAGATAACCAAGGCTTCGATGGCCCACCATATAAAATTTAACAAAATAACCCAAAATACAACATAGCACTTTTCGAAATAAAACCCATAAACAAATCCCAGAACTGGTGTCACATACTCACGGACTATCTAAGAGATTACTACAAACAAAAGGTCTGAAATAAATACATAAGACTGTCTTTGAAATACAAAGTAAGACAGAGCTGAAAGTGGAAAGTAGAAGGTGACGTCAAGGCCCACGAACGTCTGCGGGTCTACCTCGAGTCTCCTGTGTGACTGAATGAGATGCTCCGATCGTCAGTGATCTCCGGGTCCGGCTGCGTAGTCTGCACAACATAAAGAAGTGCAGGTGTAGCATCAGTACAACCGACCCCATGTACTGAGTAAGTGTCGAGCCTAACCTTGGAAAAGTAGTGACGAGGCTAGTACCAACACAATATTTGTACCTGTGCAATTTTAAATAATAGCAGGAAAAATGACAGCAGAAATAAGCAAGTAAGACAGATACGGGGAGAACATGCTGGGGAGATAGGGTAACAGTATGCTAGCACAGCTGTACAAGGTAATAAATGAAACATATAGACAAGGCAGAAATATAGCTTCTGAAACATATAATGAACAGGAAAGGCACGGCATGTCCCCTCGTGCATAACCTCACAGTCACACGGCACAGAATGTCCCCTCGTGCATATATAATAACACTCGGCACGGAATGTCCCCTCGTGTATAACCTCACAATCACTCGGCATGGAATGTCCCCTCCTGCATATATATAATAACACTCGGCATGGAATGTCCCCTCCCATAACCTCACAATCACTCGGCACGGAATGTCCCCTCGTGCATATATAATAACACTCGGCACGGAATGTCCCCTCGTGCATAACCTCACAATCACTCGGCACGGAATGTCCCCTCGTGCGACGAATAATAACAACACAAGGCAACANCAAGGGTCTCAGCTATAACCAACCTCGCATCAGTAATACAATTTCAACAGTGTAAGCCTCAACTGGAGCAAATAACTCAATAACTCTCCACGTCATGAAACAACATCAAGTATCACTTTTAATTAATAATTTACTCATAGTGCGGGGAATATTAGGAACATAGCAAATATCATCACAACTGACTCACGGGCATACCAAGCCCAACTCTCGAAGCATCACAATACACGGTATAAAAACCTAAACCTGTGGGCAGTACCAACACTGGTGCGGTGGTCAATGCTATCTTGAGCTTCTGAAAGCTTGCCTCACACTTCTCCAACCATCTGAACTGAGCACTCTTCTACGTCAACTTGGTCATAGGGGCTGCTATAGACGAAAACCCCTCGACGAACCGGCAATAATAGCATGCTAGGCCCAAGAAACTCTGAATCTCTATGGCTGAAGTGGGCCTAGGCCAATCTCTGACTGCTGAAACTTTCTTCGGATCCAAGAACAACTCGGGAGAACTGACCCCATGTCAGAGGTGCAGACCCAGCTGGTCTGGTCAAGCAGTAATCTCTCCACCAAGTCTTGGTGGTGCCAGCAAGACGAAATGTAGCAAAATCAACTCCGTTGGACTCCATAATGCCCATGTTCCGAAGGACTTCATAACAGCTGTCTAAATAATCCTGGGGATCCTCTGATGGTGCACCAGTAAATGTAGTAGTGAATAACTTGGTGAACCGATCCAACCTCCACAGAGTGTCTGCTGACATGGCTGCTCCCTCAACTGCTGGTGCCACAATACCCGACTGAACTACTCCGGCCGTCTGAGGTTCCGGAGTCTGGAACTGAGTGGCAAACTGCTCTGGCGTATGAATAGCAGGAGTCTGGGTCCCTCCCCCAGCCTGAGATCCAGATGGTGCAGTAGGAAGGAGACCGGCCTGAGCCACACTCTCCATGACTCCCACTAAGCCGACTAGAGCGTCCTGAAGCACTGGGGTGGCAATGAACCCCTCCGGGACCCGAGCCGGTCCAACTGGGACTGTCAGAGCAGGAACCTCACCGGCAAAGTCAACATGTGGGTCATCTACTGGAGCTGCTGCTCTAGCTCTGCCTCGGCCTCGTCCCCTCGTAGGTGCTGCAATAGGAGGATCAGGCTGCTGGTCGGTCGATGAGGAAGCGCACGTTCTCGCCATCTGCGAGAGAGTAAAATAAACACTCAATTAGTATTCAGATTTCCAACTGGCACGACAGAGAATGAAAGATGTGAAGTTATTCCTAATTTTACAGCCTCTAGGGGATAAGTACAGATGTCTCCGTACCGATCCCTCAGACTCTACCAAGTTTGTCCGTGAGTTGTGAGACCTAAGCATCCTAGGGCTCTGATACCAACTTGTCATGACCCGAAATCCCACCTTCAGGCCATGACTGCGACTAACGGTGAACCCGCTAGACAAGCCAATGTTTGATGGTCCGCAATGTGAAGGTTAACAAATAACCAAAATATAACATAGGAATTTCGAAATAAAACCCATATACAAATCCCAGAACTGGTGTCACATACTCACGAACTGTCTAAGAGATTACTAAAACAAAGGTCTGAAAATAAGTACATAGGACTGTCTTTGAAATATAAAGTAAGACAGAGCTGAAAGTGAAGAGTAGAAGGTGACGCCAAGGCCCACGAACGTCTGCGGGTCTACCTCGATGTCTCCTGTATGAACTGATGAAATGCTCCGACCGTCAGTGATCACCGGGTCCGGCTGCATAGTCTGCACAACATAAAGAAGTGCAGGTGTAGCATTAGTAACACTGACCCCATGTACTGAGTAAGTGCCGAGCCTAACCTCGGCGAAGTAGTGACGAGGCTAGGACCGACAACAATATATGTACCTGTGCAATTCTATATAATAACAGGAAAAATGTCGACATAAATAATCAAGTAAGACAGATACGGGGAGAACATGCTGGGGGTAAATGGGGCAACAAAATGCTAGCACAGTAGAACAGGGTAATAACTGAAATGTAAAAATAAAGGCAGGAATTTAACTTCTCAAATAGATAATGAACAGCATAAGGCAAGACATGTCCCCTCGTGCATAACCTCACAATCACTCGGCACTGAATGTCCCCTCGTGCGTATATAATAACACTCGGCACAAAATGTCCCCTCCTGCATAACCTCACAATCACTCGACACGAAATGTCCCCTCGTGCGTATATAATAACACTCGGCACAGAATGTCCCCTCCTGCATAACCTCACAATCACTCGGCACGGAATGTTCCCTCGTGCGTATATAATAATCAGTGATCAACACGGCATGTCCCCTCGTGTGATAAGTAACAAACAGTCGGCCCGGCATGTCCCCTCGTGCGACAAATAATAAAACAAGGCAACAATATAATGTGAAAGTCAACATTAACAAGTCTCAAGTGCATGGAAATGCTCAATAAAATTCTATTGTCCCGGCAAGGAGAAATCATCAATTACAAACTCAACAAATGCCCGACAAGGGTGTCAACTATAACCAACCTCGCATCAGAAATACAATTTCACAGTGTAAGCCTCAACTAAAACAAATAACTCAATAACTCCCCATGTCAGGAAACAACATCAAGGTATCACTACTAATTCACCAATTACTCATAGTACGGGAATATTAAGAACACACCAAGTTTCATCACAATTGACTCACGGGAATTCTTGACCGCAACATATAGGCACTCCTCACCACGCCTATACGTTGCNAATCGGTAATATCTAGACATAATGGATTTATTAACATCAATAAGTACTCAATAAACCAATTCCCAAGCCTAATTATACATTTCCTACTATTCTTCCAAGAATACTAAAATTCGACCCCTGGCCCACACGTTTAGATTTTCGAATATTCATGAGGGAATCAATTACCTGGAGTCTAAGGATCGAAGTTATGTGATTTATACAAGAATTCATGGCCTAACATGGAAAGTCACAAAATCCTCAAGAACCCTAAAATTACTACCTAATTCTATGATTTTTAGATGATTTAGTAGTGAATTTAACTAGGAATTAATGTTAAAACTAGAAGTTTATGGGGTTTAACTTACCTCTTACAGTGGGTAGTCGTGGAAGGTGCTGCCCAAACTTGGATGCTCTCTAATGGAGATTGATGGTGGATAAAATGAAGAAAACCCGAAATTTTGGACATTTAAGAGGGGATGCCAACAGGGGTTTCCGCACCTGCGAGAAATTCATCGCCCCTGCGAAAAAGGGCTTGGGACCTTGGGCTCGCACCTGCGGAGTTGGGAGACGCGCCAGCGGTCCCGCTCCTGCGGAGTTTTGATCGCACCTACGGAAGAGGTCGCACCTACGTAGGTCTAGACTGCGGGTGCGGTCCCGCACCTGCGACTGGGAAACCGCACCTGCGGTCACACCAGCTTCTTTGCACCAGCAGTAATTTTTGCTGGTTTTTGGCCTCGTGCGAGGTCCGAGAGGCACCTGGGCCCACCCGAGCCCCCGTCCAAATATTCCAACAAGTCCCAAATCATTAAACGGGCTTGCTCGAGCCCACGGAACACTCAACACAACGCTAAAACTCAAAATCACCCTCCAAAACCCCTGAATTCAAAACTTAAGAACTTTGAAATTCTAGAATTCTATAACGATGCGTCGAACCGACCCATACAACTCGGAACGACTTCAAATTTTGCAGACAAGTCATAAATAATGTAGCGGAACTATTCGCGGCCTCGGAATTGAATTTGGACCTCGGTAGAATAAAATCACATTCCTAACCAAATTTCAAGTTTTATGAACATCCTCCAAACTTTACTAACTCTAAATCTCTCACTTTTATCCGAAACCCGTCAAATCAAGTCCGTTTTACAGCAAAATTCACAGATAGGACAAATAACATATAATAAACCTATTCCGGGCTCCGGAACTATAATACGGGCCCAGTAACACGACTTTCATATAATTACTCATTTTCAAAATCCTTTATTATTTCCAGAAAACAATTTTCTTTAAAAATTCATTTCTCGGACTTGTGACCTCGGAAGTCGATTCCGGTCATACGACCAAGTCCCATATTTTCCTACGGACCCTCCGGGACTGTCACATCATGAGTCCGGGTCCGTTTACCAAAAATGTTGACCAAAGTCAACTTTATTCAATTATTCAATTCAAAAATCTCATTTTTATCAAATTTTCACATGGAAGCTTCCCGGCTACCTGCCCCGAGCTGTGCACGCATATCGAGGTGAGATTAACGGAGGCTTTCGGGGCCTCAGAACACAAATTAAGCTTGAATTACCTAGGATGACCTTTTGGGTGATCACATGATTCGTATTATTCAAAATAACTAATCATAAATTAACAGTATTAACTATAGGATTAGACGAAGTCATCGAAGCATAAAGGCAGAATCATACTCAGAATTTAAACATGTTGGTCACGCAACACATATTATGAAAACATGGAGAATGAAATAACAACGGATTATGGCTTACCAGTTAGGCAAAAAAGCAAGAAGGTACACCACAATAGATAAGTCCAGAATCAATTGGCCTTGGCTTTTAGCCGGCCAATACCAGAAACAATGAGCACATAATCAGAATAAAAGCTAAGTTTTAGTGAGAGTATTTAGAGTTTGAGTATGTCTCCAAGTGAAAGGGGGAAAGAGGGAAAGGTTTAAATAGTATTCAATTAGGTGAAAAAATAAGGGAAGTAATCAAACACACATAAACAAGGAAAGAAATTAATCACAGAATAAATTAAAGTCTAGTTTAAAGACATATAATACAGAGTTCAGTCAATTAACAAAGCATAATAGCGTGTAATCTGGCGAGTAACACTTAGAATAAGAAAAATATCAATTAACAATCAGTTTTAAGGCAAAATAAGGTAAAGAAATAAAGGAAACATGGTAGATTGAACAGAGTAAGGAAAATATCTGTCCCATACGAGAAAGGAAAGTGCATCTAAATTAGTAAAAGCCTCAAACCCTAGTTTTAGGTAAACCATAAAATAAGCAGAGAAACAAGGGTAAAATAATCACATACTGTGAACAATGAACATAGACAGGAGATTATTCAAAAAGCAACAAAGAATCGAACTAGAAAAAGATCTGAAACCCTAATTTGGGGCAAATAAAGGAAATTAATAGGAATAGGCAGATTCACGCATAATAAAGTAAATATTGACGAGATAATGCTAAGAATCAAAGTTTGAACCAGTTTAGGCTCGAATCAAAGCGAATCTGAAATCCTAACCTTTAGGGCTAAGTCGAATCAGTGAGAGATACGAAAATATTCGTACTTAAACAGAAAAGATGATGAACACAGGTGGAAACAACAGTAGGTTAAAGATTAGAACTAGCTTTGGTTTGATCTTTACAGGTTCTGCTTGCCATTTTAGGCAATCTATTATGTAACACCAAAACAGATAACCAGTAAGGAGAAGGGGCCAAATAAGTTAAGGAATCAACGATTGATTCTATTATGGGGTTGGAATCAGAGAGGTTAGGGCGATGACGGCGCTAGGGTTTTAAGAGAAGAGGCGTTGAAGATGAGAGAGAGAGTGTGTGTATAGAGACGGCGGGCTGGGTGAAGTCATTAGGTTTTAGATGGGTTAGGTTAATTAAAAAGGAGCGGGGTGATGCGAACCATTGATCTTGAACGATCAACGTCTAGGATTTAAATGTGGTCGGGCAGGTTGTAATAAACGAGTATGGGGATTGTGATGGATTATTGGGCTGGGGTAATTGGGTATTCCATAGGTCCGAAATTGAATTTTTTTAAGGGCTAGATTTTAAATACCCAATTTAACACATAAATAATTTATAAAAAATAATTAATAAATAACAAAAATATCACTTGTTCATAAAAAAGGATTTATAATAATTGCTTAACATTATAAAAGTATAAAATGACATTTTCAGTAGAAATAGTGTAATTATGCATATATATTGGCTATTATTGCAAAATATGCAATTTTAGCCTAAGACTGCAAAATATAATTATAATAAATACATCAAAAATGTTTAAAGCCTAATATGGATATAAATGATGAAAACTAAGTGATAAGTCACTGTCACGACCCCAAAACTACCCCGACCGTAATGGCCCCTATCGGGATACTAGGCTAGCCAATTCAATACTCAACACATAGAGAACCTTTCGTTTGTATCATTTCTCACTGATAATTCATAAAAATATCTTTTAGGCATTTTAAAGCAGATAAAGATATGCTGAATATTAAATACAACCCCAAGATCCCGGAGTCACTGGTCATGAGCATCTAAAGAAAATATACAAGTCTGGAAAATAAAATCTATAATAGTAAGAAGGAGAAGGCAGGACTGCGGACGCGTGCAGCTACCTCGTAAATCTCCGAGTAATCCCTGGGACAGGTAAATAGCTCACTCCGCCCCAACACCTGGATCTGCACACAAGGTGCAGGGAGTAATGTGAGTATGCCAACTCAGTAGTAATGAAAGTAAATAAAGTCTAAGAAATACGAAACACATTAAACAAGTCATCAATCCACAACCAATACAGTGTTTCCTTCAAAATCCTAGATGCGACAATTCATAACGCTTAAAAGCCGATTTCAATAAAAATCCATTGAAAATGTACCTTTCAACAGTTTCCATAGAAATTCAAGAAACGTTTAGTGTTAAAATGATAGAAATCATAAATTTCCTCTCGGCCAAAAACATATATCCTAAACCACCCCTTGAGCATAACATTACGCAGAATCGGTCACTCCCTCACAATCAATCAAAATCAGCCCCTCGGGCAACCTCACAGTCACTCATGCCTCTCAATATCTCATCACTCGACACTCGCACTCAATAGGTACTTACGCTCACTGGGGGTGTACAGACTCCGAAGGGGCTCCTACAGCCCAAGCGCTATAACAAGCCATCTCGTGGCATAATCACTCAGGCTCTCGGTCTCTCATATATCATAAAATAGTGTGACATGTTGCGGCGCACAGCCCAATCACATAATATCCTCACAACATAGGCCCTCGGCCTCGCTCAGTCAGAAACCTCTCAAGCCACTCGAGCTATCAGTAAAATGGGGTACTCGACCCAAATATCATTTTTATGCATCAATAGTGTAAATGAGACTGAGTTTCGAAATTAGTTAAGCATAGCATGACTGAGTGTAAATCATAAATCAACACAGTGAGGAAATATCAGTAAAAAGGCCCCCAATGGATCCAAACACTTGGCACGAGGTCCCAATACGACATTCAGCCCAAAACGTAGTAATAATCCTTAAAACATAAAATATCATATGATTTGTAATCAAATACGCAACTTATTAGTTGCTACGGGACGGACCAAGTCACAATCCTCCAATAGTGTATGCCACACACTCGTTATCTAGCATGTGCGCCACTCCAAAATAGTGATATAATGAAAGGTCTGGGGTTTCATACCCTCAGGACAAGATTTACAATCATTACTTACCTCAAGCCGAATGAAAATATACTCCGCGATTCATTTTCCTCTCGACTCGGCCTCACTTCACCCCGAATATATTCAAAATATGATTCATATAATCAAAATACGCTAAAGGAACAAAGCCCACTCGAAAATAACAAAATTAGATGAAAATTCCGGAAATCGGCCAAAGCCAACCCGGGGCCCACGTCTTGAAATCCGATAAAGATTTCAAAACTAGAATACTTACACTCTCACGAGTTCATAAATACCAAATACATCAAAATCCGACAACAAACGGTCTCTCAAATCCTTAAATCAAAGTCTTCAATTTTCAAGCCCTAATTCCCCAATTTTAACCCTTAATTCCCATAGATTTCATGTCTAATCAGTCACATATTACCATTGAAATGAGTTTTGGGTCCAAGAAACTTACCTCCACGAAAATCTCTTGAAATCCCTCTTCAATTTGCTCCCAAAAGCCTCAACACGTATGCAGAATTGGTGAACAAAGCCTAAAATTCGCGAAGGCAAGTATTTATACTTTCTGCGCAGCGAAACCGCACCAGCAGACCTTCCCAGTCACTACCCAAAATGCATAAGGTCCTGATGGCGCCGGACACCACTGTCAGGAAAGCCAATCATTAATTAGTTGAAATAAATTCATGTTTTAACATTTTTGAAATCGTTACCTTTCACTTTAATACAATATAACTATATAAAAATCCATCAAGTAAAAGCAACAGTCTATTTTTCCAATTTATTAAAAATACAACTCAATTACATCCCAGAACCCGGTGTCACAAGTACATGAGCAATTTCTAAGACTTTATACAAAATGCTACAAGCTTGTCCGAAATACAAGTTGGACAAGGACTTTAGAATAAAATAAATACAATACATAGAAGAAGACTCTGCCGGCTGCGGATCGCCTCTGGATGATGCAGCTCGCCTAAGTCTCCAAACCAGCCTCATCGCTATGAAAGTACCTGTGCAACAAAATGCACTGCAAGTGTAGCATGAGTACGAAAATAACGTGTACTCAGTAAGTATCCCGCCTAACCTCAGAGAGGTAGTGACGAAAGGTCGACTTGACACTCACTAGGGTCCAACAATGTAACTTAACAATATATGACAACAGCAAAAGACACACGAGGGTAATAAAATCAGTAAACTTTAAAAGTAACTGCAATTCAATAAACACTGGAAGTAAATACGTAATTTCTACTTCATTTTCCCCCCAAATATCTGTCAAGTCATTATCCATGAAATCATTTAACAAATTACGTCCTTAAGACAATTTAACAATTCAAGTCACAAGTGGTATATCATATGTATATATAAGCGTAGGAAATGCCAAGGGTCGTTCGGCCCGAACCAACAATAAAAGTAAATTGTGCACTGCCGAGGGTCGAACGGCCCGAACCATAAGTGCATCCTTGCCACAAAAATAATCATATCTATGCACTGCCGAGGGTCGAACGGCCTGCACCATAAGTGCATCTTTGCCATAAAATAATCATATCTATGCACCGCCGAGGGTCGAACGCCCCGAACCATAAGTGTATCTTTCAATCTTCCATGGCGTATGGCCCACTCGCATGAGAGTGGGAGAAATAACACTCCGCTCGCGGAGTCTAAATTGTGAAGCGGTCACATGCACATACAACATTTTCTTAAATTACTTTCAATAAACAATTCCTTTAAATTACCAATTTCTGTGATCTCAGGGAAAACCAAAGTTTCATAAATCATAAATTCATAAAGCATATAATCCATTTCTAGAAAGAACACAAGGCATGATGTGGGTCCTAGACTACCCGGACATGGCATAACAGTAGCTACGCACGGACTCCCGTCACCTCGTGCGTACGTATCCCATGCACACAATAGCATATATTCATTTAGTTCACCTATGGGGACAATTCCCCCTCACAAAGTTAGAAAGGAGACTTACCTAGTGTCGAACCTACTTTCCTGGCCAAGAATGCGCCCGAAGCTCCAAACTCGTCTTCCAATGACTCGAAACTAGCCACAAGTTACTTAATTATATCAATAAATACTAAATGAATAAATTCTATACATGGGAGTGGGTTTTCTAAAGTCTTTCCCCGAAAGTCAAAAATCGAACTCGGGCCTGCTCAGTCCAAACCCGAAATTCGGACCAAAACCCAATTACCCATTCGCCCACGAGCCCAGATATATAAATTGTTTTGGAATCGGACCTCAATTTGAGGTCTAAATCCCCAAATTTCAAAATTCTTAGGTTTTACCCAAAATTCCCAATTCCACCATGAAAACCCTAGATTCTAGGATGAAATCTTGTAAAAAGAAGTTAAGGAGTGAAGAAAATGAGTTAGAAATCACTTACCAACGTTTTGGAGAAGAAATGGTGTTTGGAAAATCGCCTCTTATGTTTTTGGGGTCTTGAAAAATGAAAAATAACTGATAATCCCACTTATTTATATTCCTCTCAGTCCCCCCACCGCGGTCCGCGAAAAAAAGGAACGCGGCCGCGCTAGCAAAAATCAAGAAAAACTGAAGAAAATCAAGATAAATGACTGCAGTGACATTCTTTTGTATTTTGGCCATAACTTCCTCTACTGATGTCCAAATTACGATTTATTTACCTTTCTAGAAACGAGCCACGAAGGGCTAGAACTTTCGTTTTTGAATCATCTCAAAATTCCTTGTAGATCAAAAGATATAAGCCTCCAAAATCGGATCAGTGGCCCAGCTCCTCCACCGCGGACCGCAAAAACACGACCGCGGACTGCGGTGGTGGGTTCAGAGATTTGACCCCTCTGACCTGCAACAACTATATTTTAGCCTAAAGACATCTCGGGACCTACCCGGAACACACCCGAGCCCTAAGACCTTCAAACTGAACGTTCCAACAAGTCCCAAATCATCCCACGGACTTGCTCGAGCCTTCGGAACACCCAAAACAACGCTAAAACTCATAATCACACCTCAAAACCCCTAGAATCAAACTTAAGAACTTTAAGTTCTTGAATTCGTTAACAATGCTCTGAACTGACCTATACTACTCGGAATGACACAAAAATTTTCAATAAAGTCATATTCGACATTACGGACCTGCTCAAACTTCCGAAATCTAATTCCGACCCGGGTATTAAAATTTCCAATTTCGGTCGGATTCTTCAAAAACTTCAAATTTCTATCTTTAGCCAAGTGACTTCAAAATGACCTCCGGACATCCGAATTCACTTCCGATCGCGCTCACAACTCCAGAATCACCATATGAAGCGATTCCCAGCCTCGGGATCCCAAACGGACATCAATATCACTGAAATGCGCTTCAAACCAAACTTTGGAAATTCCTTCAAAAATGCAGACTTCCACAATATACGCTGAAACGCTCCCGGGTTATCCAAAACTCGATCCGGACATACGTCCAAGTACGAAATCATCATACAAACCTGATGGAACCTTCAGATCAAGCTTTAGAGGTCGTTTACTCCAAATTCCACTCTTAGACGGTTCTTCCAACTTAAGATTTCTGAGATGAGAATTCTCTTTCCAAACCCACCCGAACTTCCCAAATTTCAATTCTGACCATGCGTACGAGTCATAATACCTGAAATGAAGCTGCTCATGGCCTCAAATTGTTGAACGCCACACTAGAGATCAAAACGACCGATCAGGTCATTACATTCTCCCCCACTTAAATAGACGTTCGTCCTCGAACGTGCCAATAACTACTCCGGGTTATCTGAAATCACTGTTTAACACCTCGAGCACCTGCCCGTGCCACCACAACCTAGTTGAGCACATTAGCTTGATCAAATCTGAAAATATTCCCTTTTATCCATATAATAAGCTTAGAACCCAATTCCAACACCTAAAATTTCTTTGCAAGGCCTATTTCCAATATAAAAACACTGTATCAACTACTACTCGAGGTACCAAGACATGGTTGCATACCTTTGCTGAATTTTGCACCATACACTGTATATTTCCTTATCCAACCACAATAACATTCCCTGAACCTTAATAGCCGAAATTCCACAAATCTGATGCTCCCAATGCATCTGTTGACATACATAACAGTCTATTTTTCCAATTTATTAAAAATACAACTCAATTACATCCCAGAACACGGTGTCACAAGCACATGAGCAATTTCTAAGACTTTATACAAAATGCTACAAGCTTGTCCGAAATACAAGTTGGACAAGGACTTTAGAATAAAATAAATACAATACATAGAGGAAGACTCTGCCGGCTGCGGATCGCCTCTGGATGATGCAGCTCGCCTAAGTCTCCAAACCAGCCTCATCGCTATGAAAGTACCTGTGCAACAAAATGCACAGCAAGTGTAGCATGAGTACGAAAACAACGTGTACTCAGTAAGTATCCCGCCTAACCTCAGAGAGGTAGTGACGAAAGGTCGACTTGACACTCACTAGGGTCCAACAATGTAACTTAACAATATATGACAACAACAAAAGGCACACGAGGGTAATAAAATCAATAAACTTTAAATGTAACTGCAATTCAATAAACACAGGAAGTAAATACATAATTTCTACTTCATTTTCCCCCCAAATATATGTCAAGTCATTATCCATGAAATCATTTAACAAATTACGTCCTTAAGACAATTTAACAATTCAAGTCACAAGTGGTATATCATATGTATATATATGCGTAGGAAATGCCAAGGGTCGTTCGGCCCGAACCAACAATAAAAGTAAATTGTGCACTGCCGAGGGTCGAACGGCCCGAACCATAAGTGCATCCTTGCCATAAAAATAATCATATCTATGCACTGCCGAGCGTCGAACGGCCCGAACCATAAGTGCATCTTTGCCATAAAATAATCATATTTATGCACTGCCGAGGGTCGAATGCCCCGAACCATAAGTGCATCTTTCAATCCGCCGTGGCGTATGGCCCACTCGCATGAAAGTGGGAGAAATAACACTCCGCTCGCGGAGTCTAAATTGTGAAGCGGTCACATGCACATACATCATTTTCTTAAATTACTTTCAATAAACAATTCCTTTAAATTACCAATTTCTGTCATCTCAGGGAAACACCAAAGTTTCATAAATCATAAATTCATAAAGCATATAATCCATTTCTAAAAAGATCACAAGGCATGATGTGGGTCCTAGACTACCCGGACATGGCATAATAGTAGCTACGCACGGACTCCCGTCACCTCGTGCGTACGTATCCCATGCAAACAATAGCATATATTCATTTAGTTCACCTATGGGGACAATTCCCCCTCACAAAGTTAGAAAGGAGACTTACCTAGTGTCGAACCTACTTTCCGGGCCAAGAATGCGCCTANCTACCCGGACATGGCATAACAGTAGCTACGCACGGACTCCCGTCACCTCGTGCGTACGTATCCCATGCACACAATAGCATATATTCATTTAGTTCACCTATGGGGACAATTCCCCCTCACAAAGTTAGAAAGGAGACTTACCTAGTGTCGAACCTACTTTCCTGGCCAAGAATGCGCCCGAAGCTCCAAACTCGTCTTCCAATGACTCGAAACTAGCCACAAGTTACTTAATTATATCAATAAATACTAAATGAATAAATTCTATACATGGGAGTGGGTTTTCTAAAGTCTTTCCCCGAAAGTCAAAAATCGAACTCGGGCCTNAAGGACTCGAAACTAGCCACAAGTTACTTAATTATATCAATAAATGCTAAATGAATAAATTCTATACATGGGAGTGGGTTTTCTAAAGTCTTTCCCCGAAAGTCAAAAATCGAACTCGGGCCTGCTCAGTCCAAACCCGAAATTCGGACCAAAACCCAATTACCCATTCGCCCACGAGCCCAGATATATAAATTGTTTTGGAATCGGACCTCAATTTGAGGTCTAAATCCCCAAATTTCAAAATTCTTAGGTTTTACCCAAAATTCCCAATTCCACCATGAAAACCCTAGATTCTAGGATGAAATCTTGTAAAAAGAAGTTAAGGAGTGAAGAAAATGAGTTAGAAATCACTTACCAACGTTTTGGAGAAGAAATGGTGTTTGGAAAATTACCTCTTATGTTTTTGGGGTCTTGAAAAATGAAAAATAACTGATAATCCCACTTATTTATACTCCTCTCAGTCCCCCCACCGCGGTCCGTGAAAAAAGGACTGCGGCCGCGCTAGCAAAAATCAAGAAAAATTGAAGAAAATCAAGATAAATGACTGCAGTGACATTCTTTGGTATTTTGGCCATAACTTCCTCTACCGATGTCCAAATTACGATTTCTTTACCTTTCTAGAAATGAGCCACGAAGGGCTAGAACTTTCGTTTTTGAATCATCTCAAAATTCCTTTTAGATCAAAAGATATAAGCCTCCGAAATCGGACTAGTGGCCCAGCTCCTCCACCGCGGACCGCAAAAACACGACCGCGGCCAGCACAAAAAGGACCGCGGACTGCGGTGGTGGGTTCAGAGATTTGACCCCTCTGACCTGCAACAACTATATTTTAGCCTAAAGACATCTCGGGACCTACCCGGAACTCACCCGAGCCCTAAGACCTTCAAACTGAACGTTCCAACAAGTCCCAAATCATCCCACGGACTTGCTCGAGCCTTCGGAACACCCAAAACAACGCTAAAACTCATAATCACACCTCAAAACCCCTAGAATCAAACTTAAGAACTTTAAGTTCTTGAATTCGTTAACAATGCTCTGAACCAACCTATACTACTCGAAATGACACAAAAATTTTCAATAAAGTCATATTCGACATTACGGACCTGCTCAAACTTTCGGAATCTAATTCCGACACGGGTATTAAAATTTCCATTTCCAGTCGGATTCTTCAAAAACCTCCAAATTTCTATCTTTATCCAAGTGACTTCAAAATGACCTCCGGAAATCCGAATTCACTTCCGATCGTGCTCACAACTCCAGAATCACCATATGAAGCGATTCCTAGCCTCGGGATCCCAAACGGACATCAATATCACTGAAATGCGCTTCAAACCAAACTTAGGAAATTCCTTCAAAAATGCGGACTTCCACAATATACGCTGAAACGCTCCCGAGTTATCCAAAACCCGATCCGGACATACGCCCAAGTACGAAATCATCATACAAACCTAATGGAACCTTCAGATCTAGATTTCGAGGTCGTTTACTCCAAATTCCACTCTTAGACGGTTCCTCCAATTTATGATTTCAGAGATGAGAATTCTCTTTCCAAACCCACCCGAACTTCCCAAATTTTAATTCTGACCATGCGTACGAGTCATAATACCTGAAATGAAGCTGCTCATGGCCTCAAACTGTTGAACGCCACGCTAGAGATCAAAACGACCGATCGGGTCATTACATTCTCCCCCACTTAAATAGACGTTCGTCCTCGAACGTGCCAATAACTACTCCGGGTTATCTGAAATCACTGTTTAACACCTCGAGCACCTGCTCGTGCCACCACAACCCAGTTGAGCACATTAGCTTGATCAAATCTAAAAATATTCCCTTTTATCCATATAATAAGCTTAGAACCCAATTCCAACACCTGAAATTTCTTTACGAGGCCTATTTCAAATATAAAAACACTGTATCAACTACTACACGAGGTACCAAGACATGGTTGCATACCTTTTCTGAATTTAGCACCATACACTGTATATTTCCTTATCCAACCACAATGACATTCCCTGAACCTTAATAGCCGAAATTCCACAAATCTGATGCTCCCAATGCATCTGTTGACATACATAACATCCTGCTATAATGCCGACGGTACCACCACGACGGAGGAGATGTATAGAAACTTCTAACCAATTGCAGAGTTAACCAAACATGGATCCTCTCCTTTTTGACTAAAATCATCACCTCATTACTACCCAAATACTTGTATTTGTTCTCTACCATACTTCACAAAATCCCATCGCACTGATCCCTGATCCAGAAGTCTCGTCTCACCGAGTATGAGTTGCTCAGATAACCAATCACCCCAGATATAACCAACAGTCTCACACGATGCCACAATGCGCCAATAGGCCACAATTCGAATATGATACATAAGGAAATGACTCAGGAAGGGACTTCTCAACTCATGCAATGAATATGAACTTTCCTCAAGAAATTTGAAGTAAACACAAGAAAAAATAATTATAAGGACCTTAATCAATATCATATTGTTGCGGCGTGCAACCCGATCCAAATAACATACCCGTGGCGGCGTTGTATTAGTAAAATAATGTCTCACACGTAAGCAAATTCTTGACAACTCAGCTAGCTACGTGGACCATGGAAAATGCAACAGATAGAATTGATTTTGTAAAGAGGTACAGGACAAAGAGGCATGATCAATAAACCCACGAGTTCATCAACCATGGGAAACTTAATGACAAAGAAAAGATACGGTCACAGTGAACCCAGACGAAGCTATGGGAAGATTCGAGAATCAACAGTTAAAGACTTATATGTTACGTAACTCCTATACAACAGTTACAGTTATCCTTTGTAATGCCTCATTAATGTAATAATTAGCCATTAATGAGCAATCATGATAGGAACCAAACGTTATAATAGGAAACCCCTATATAAAGGGAAGAAATGTAACCCATAAGGGAATCTGAATTCTCGAATAAAATCGACTTTACTTTTTGCATACTATAATATTGTTTATTACTCAATTTTTCTTTATTTATTGTATTACTTTCTTGATTATCAGTAACCTTGTTCATCCTAAATAGCTTTTGTCAAGGAATCTAATTCTTTGGCTAAACAAAGTGGTTCCGTTACTAGGAAACTGATAATCATAATTTATTTCCAATCGATATCCTTTAAACTATGTCGAATTCCAACAACAAAAACAATAACGACAACAATGACGACAACAACCAGCAGGAAAATGGAACCCCAGTTCCAACTCCTCGAGGAACCCCACGTGGTTAAAGGGAGTCATCCCCGGAAAGATCCGATAACCATCATAACAATAATGAGCAAACGATAGAGCATAATCGAATAAAGCAAATGATTGCTGAATATGTGGGGAAAGCTTTGCAAGAGTTTGAAAGAGGATTACCACAGGCACCACCAACACCATTAACACCGCCTCCAAATAATACAATCATCGCGGAAAATCCTCAGTCTGGGTTAATAAACTCAGCCAGCGGTGACACACCAAATGAATCTCTTGAAGCAAGACAAGGTATGACTAATAACTCTAAGTTACAAAATTTATTGCTAACTATGCATAAACAAATGAAAGAACAGAATGATCGCATCGAGCAAATCCATGGAGTACCGCTGATTATCAAAGGCATCCACGTTGATAGATATTCTCAACAGCCCTTGAAGCCAAGTGCACCGCCCTTTCCTATACCCAAGAAGTTCAAAATGCCTGATGTTCCTAAATATGATGGAACAACTGACCCACGTGATCATGTGACTGCTTTCATTACTGAAGTAACATGCAATGATTTAACAAAACAAGAGATTGAATCATTCCTTGTCAAGAAATTTGGGGAAACACTCACAAAAGGATCCTTAACCTGGTATTCTCTTCTCCCTGAAAATTCTATTGATTCTTTTGCTGAGCTTGCAGATTCATTTATAAAAGCACACTCTGGTGCACAAAAAGTTGAGAAAAGAATGGAAGACATATTCAAGATAAAGCAATGAGACACGGAATTACTCCGTGAGTTTGTAGACATGCTTCAACGAGAAAGAATGCAATTACTGTGATGACCCAAAAAGTCATCCTAAGTAATTCCAGCTAAATCTGTGTTCCGAGAACTCGAAAGCCTCCGTTAATCTCACCTCGATATGCGTGCGCATCCCGGGCAGGTAGCCGGGAAACTTCCATGTGAAAATTTGATAAAAATGGGATTTTTGAATTGAATATCTGAATAAAGTTGACTTTGGTCAATATTTTTTGGTAAACGGATCCGGACCCGTGATGTGACGGTCCTGGAGGGTCCGTAGGAAAATATGAAACTGGGGCGTATGCCCGGAATCAAACTCCGAGGCCCAAGCCTGGGAAATGAATTTTTAAAGAAAATTGTTTTCTGAAAATAATAAAGAAATGTGAAAGTGAATAATTATGTGAAAACCTTGTTACCAGGCCCGTGTTATGGTTCTGGAGCTCGGAACATGTTTATTATATGTTGTTTGTCCTATCTGTGAGATTTGGTGTAAAACGGGTTTGATTTGATTGGTTTCGGGTCCAAGTGAGGAAAATAATGGAGTTAATGAACTTGTGGGGTTTCTAAAGAATTTGAAATGTGGCTTGAGAAGTGATTTTATGTTCCCGAGGTCCGAATGAAATTCCGAGACCGGGAATATTTCCGTTGTGTCTGTTATAACTTATCTGCAAAATTTGAAGTAATTCCGAGTGGTTTGGGCCGGTTCGGCGCGTTGAAGTGAATTCTAGAATTTCAAAGTTCTTAAGTTTTGAATTCAGGGGTTTTGGAGAGTGATTTTGAAATTTAGCGTTGTATTGAGTGTTCCGTGAGCTCGATCAAGTCCGTTTAATGATTTGGGACTTGTTTGTATTTTTGGACGGGGGCTCGGGTGGGCCCAAGTGCCTCCCAAACCCCGCGCAAGGCCAAAAAACCAGCAAAAACCACTGCTGGTGCACAACAGCTGGTGTGACCGCAGGTGCGGTTGCCCAGCCGCAAGCGTGGGACCGCCCATGCGGTCCCAGCCTCACAGGTGTTATCCCCAGCCCCTTGCCCAAAGTCTGCAGACGCGAGACTCAGGCCGCAGGTGCGGTCCAGGCCATCGCAGGTGCGACCTTTCCGCAGGGGCGACCAACATTCCGCAGGAGCGGGACCGCTGGTGCGGCTCCTAACCCCGCAGGTGCGAGCCCAGGGTCCCAGGCCCTTTTCCGCAAGGGCGATTGTTTTCTCGCAGGCGCGAGACCGCACCTGCGGTCCTATGGTCGCAGGTGCGTAAACCCCTGTTGGCAGGCCCCCTAAATACTCCAAAAATTTCGAGTTTTCCTCATTCCTTCCATCTTCTAACTCCATTAGAGAGCATCCAAGCTTGGGGCATCACCTTCCACGACCACCCACTGTAAGAGGTAAGTAAAACCCTATAAAACTTCTAATTTTAACAATAATTCCTAGCATAATTCACTACTTAATCACCTAAAATCATTTAATTAGGTAGTAAACTTTAGGGTTCTTAGGAATTTCGTGATTTTCCATGTTAGGCCATAAATTCTTGAATAAATTACATAACTTCAGTCCTTAGACTCCCGGTAATTGATTCCTTCATGAATTTTCGAAAATCTAAACGTTTGGGCCCGGGGTCGAATTTTAGTATTCTTGGAAGAATAGTGGGAAATGCATAACTTGGCTTAGAAATTGATTTATTGGGTACTTATTAATGATTACAAATCTATTATGTCTAGATATTCTCGATTCAGAGTTGAATTCGAGAGGAAAGGCTGTGATCGAGGCTTGACTTGCATTTTCTTTGGAGCCGAGGTAAGTGTTTGGCTTAGCCTCCGGCAGAGGGATTAGGTATAGAGTCTTAATTTCTATGTGTAACTCATGTCCAACGTATAGGCGTGGTGACGAGTGCCTTTGCGTTGCGGTCAAGCGTGTACGTGAGTCAATGGTGATGAAATTGTGCTATGTTCTAAATTTCCCCGCACTATGAGTAAATTATGAATTAAAAGTGATACTTGATGTTGTTTCATGACGTGATAGTTATTGAGTTATTTGTTCCAGTTGAGGCTTACACTGGTTAAATTATATTTCTGATGCGAGGTTGGTTATAGCTGAGACCCTTGTCGGGCATTTGTTGATATTGTAATTGATGAATTCTCCTTGCTGGGACAAGGGAATTGTATTTAATATTTCCATGCACTTGAGACTTCGTACTGTTTACTTTTCACATTATTGTTGCCTTGTGTTTTTATTACTCGTCGCAAGGGGACATGCTGTGTTGACTGAGTGTTATTATATTATATATGCACGAGGGGACATTCCGTGCCGAGTGATTGTGAGGTTATGCACGAGGGGACATTCTGTGCCGAGTGACTGTGAGGTTATGCACGAGGGGACATGCAGTGCCTTTTCCTGTTCATTATATGTTTGAGAAGCTATATTTCTGCCTTGTCTTTACGTTTCATTTATTACCTTGTACTGATGTGTTAGCATACTGTTACCCTACCTCCCCAGCATGTTCTCCCCGTATCTGTCTTACTTGCTTATTTCTGTTGACATTTTTCCTGCTATTATATAAAATTGCACAGGTACATATGTAGTGTTGGTCCTAGCCTCGTCACTACATCGCCGAGGTTAGGCTCGACACTTACTCAGTACATGGGGTCGGTTGTATTAATGCTACACCTGCACTTCTTTATGTTTTGCAGACTACGCAGCCGGACCTGGAGATCAGTGATGATTAGAGCATCTCATTCAGTCATACATGAGACTCGAGGTAGACCCGCAGACGTTCGTGGGCCTTGAC
>ML258735.1:14642-32471 GCA_005239495.1 Nicotiana undulata | reverse complement strand
TACTAAAATTATTATTACGAACAAATTATTCTAATTAATTTTTTACTATGCTCATTATTTTGTATTCCAGCATTATAGATGCTTAAATACTTTTTATTTTTTTAACTTATAATTTTTATTATTATTCTATCGGTAAGTCCATAATATAGATTAAAAGGAAAAAATTATAATATTAAAAAAAATTTAAAAAATAAAAAGAAGATAAATATTTTATAATTTAAAGGGTAAAATAGGTATTTGGCAATCCAAAAATTGGCTTATGAGTGCAATATGCATAGTTCAGCGACTTTGTTGTTTCAAATGAAAGAAAAGTGACTTTAAGAAATAATTAGTAATCATTTAAGTAATTGACTCCTATTAAAAACCTATCATATGAGCTAAACTGATGGGCAGGAATAACGAGTGAATTGAAGGGGAAATTAAATAATGTGGATTAGTAACGTAATCGAAATAAATCATGACAAGTGAGACTCCCGGGTTCACCTAAATGAGCTAAACAAAAAGAAGCCTTTAAAAGCAAAATTTCGAACAGAACCTCGTTAAAGTTACCACGATTGGAACTTTAGGCAAGCTAAATTTGAGTTTAAGCAAATAAATCTAATAATGTGATGTGAGGTAATCGATAACGGTAAATACTTCCAGGTGCTTGCACCAAATTAAGGAATATAATTTGAGCAATTAAATAATAAATGACAATTAGATAACCTAATCATGATTAAGTGTAGATTTGTATATGACAGAGACATGTTTGTAGTGATTAATATTTATATGAACGATATATATTTGTATTTATGGTATACGTAAATATTAAGTGTGGATAAATTTTACCACAAGAGAGACCTTATTCAAACAGGCCAGGCCGAAGTATCCGAGTCTAACCTCCTATGCCGAAGTTGACTAAATCATTGACCAGGTCAGCAATCCTTTGATTTCGTTAGGAAAGAAAGTCTCACCACCAATATGGAGTTGGTCCAAACCTATCCACGCCAAATAAATAATGGATGAACAAATAGCAGATAACATGCTAAAACAACAAAGGTATAATATTTGAAAAGACACGCATATATAACCATATGTTCGTAATTCAAACATTTATATAAAAGAAGGAAAATAAGCTTCAGCATTTTACAGTATTTCCTTAATAAACTAACCTTTAGTTAATACTATAAATCTTTTCGGGGTCCAAAATAGAAAAGAAAATGTACTCTATCTGTTCATTTATATTACAATATATTGCCTTATTAGTTTGTTTAAAAAATAATGAAATGTCTTTATACTTGAAAATTAAATTACCTTTAAACTTCTTATTACACTCTTAATAAAAAAAATTATATAGCTATACATATGTTATGACATATTTAAAGATGGAAATTTTACCTCCTATAGAAAACTATTACACCCTATTTATTATAAACAAAACATAATTTTAAAATATTATTTTTTATAGCTACTTTTTCTATTTTATAACAAAATAGTTATTTATTTTATACCCCACCATTGAGACGTGACGTACGCCAGTTATGTTCTTTCTCTCTCTCTTCCTTCTCTCTCTTTCTATCAGCAACATTCTCAACCATCTCTTTTCTCCCTCAAATCTCTCTCCCTTTTCCATCAATAGTCATTTTAGGCGATGATGGTGGACTTTCTGAAGCGAAAAGAATAGATCTGAAGCGAAGAGGAAGTAGGCGAACATATTTGGCCATGGTTACAGATTGAGCTTTTGGAAATCTGAAGCAGAATCGCTAGAGAAGATTTGAGGGCCGAATTTTTGTTCGTCTCCATTTTTAGTTTTAATACAAAGTATGCAGTATTTTGCTTCACCGAAAAACGCCATCTCCGTCGAACTTTCTTCTCTTCTTTGCTATTGAGTCACATACAATGATACAAATACACATGAATATATTATATTTTTGTATAAATATATTATATTTTCGCTTGTATTTATGTATTCCGAAGGTCTGCTTTTTTTGAATACAACCGAATACCACCTTTTTTTAACATGTTATTGTTTGACTACAATCAAATTGTATACAATGTATACTAGTGAATAATGAATATCGGTGAGTTGAATACAATCTATATAGTCGAATTGAATAGAACGGTATACACCCTAATTCTTGATTTTGTTGTTGTTTGAATACAACAAAAATATCTGCCCCAGTTTTGATAATGGCAACAAATGAAGATTTTATTAAGATGTGACCGAACCCACAGGGGCGCCTACATATCCCCACTTAAACGGGAATCAGGTCAAGCGTAGTTTAGTTACATCAAATGAAAGAATGTAAATAATCCTAAATATAATATCTCTTAATTGCGTCTGAGTTGATAGGTTTTGGCCAAACTTCTCCGTCCATTTCTGCAAATATGAGTGCTCCTCTCGTTAGTACTCGGTGAACCATGTAGGGCCCTTGCCAATGGGTGAAAATTTTCCTTTGGCTTCATCTTGATGTGGGAAGATCCGCTCTAGCACCAACTGCCCCGGTGTGAATTATCTAGGCCTGACCTTTTTGTTGAAAGCTCTGGACATTCTGTTCTGGTAGAGTTGACCGTGACATACCGCATTCATTCTTTTTCCATCAATGAGAGCAGTTGTTTATAGCGCTTCGTACCCACTCTGCATCACTGAGTTCAGCCTCTTGTATGATTCTCAAAGAAGGAATTTCTACTTCAGCGGGAATAACGACTTCAGTACCATAGACCAACAAATAAGGAGTTTCCCTAATCGATGTGCGAACCGTGGTACGATATCCAAGCAGGGCAAATAGTAATTTCTCGTGCCATTGTTTATGATTATCTACCATTTTCTCAATATCTTCTTGATGTTCTTATTGGCGACTTCCACATCTCATTCATTTGCGGCTTGTATGCTGTGGAATTCTTGCATTTGATCTTCTCACACATGGATTTCATCAGGTCACTTTTAAGCTTGGTGGCGTTGTCGGTGATGATTGATTTGAACAAAATCTGTGACGACCTTCTTAGCTACAGCCTTGTAAGATGAGGCTTCAACCCATTTTGTGAAATATTCTATGGCCACTAGAATGAACATGTGCCCATTTGAAGCAGCGGGTTCGATTGGAACAATGACATCCATCCCCCAAGCGGAGAAAGGCTAAGGTGCACTTGTTGCGTTGAGTTCATTGGGTGATACTCGTATCATATCAGCATGTACTTGGGATTGATGACACTTTTGGACATACATGATGCGGTCTGTTTCTATAGTCATCCAAAATATCCTGCTCTTAATATCTTCTTAGCTAAGACAAAACCGTTCATGTGCGGTACGCAAGTCCCGACATGTATTTCTTCGAGCAATTTGGATGCTTCCTTGACATCGACACATCGTAATAATCCCAAGTATGGAGTCCTTCTGTACAGAATCCCTCCGCTTTGGAAGAAGTGGTTGGATAATCTTCGGAGTGTGCGTTTATGAGTACGATTTGGGTGCTCCGGGTACTCTCTTTTTGCCAAATATTCTTTGATGTCGTGAAACCATGGATTTCCATCAATATCTTCTTCAACATGAGCACAATAAGCTGGCTGATTATGAATCCCTACTGGGATAGGATCGATGAAATTCTTGTCTGGGTGTTGTAACATGGAAGATAAAGTATCCAATGCATCTGCAAACTCATTTTGGACTCTCGGAACATGTTTGAACTCTATCTTTGTAAATCTCTTCATCAACTCTTGTACATAGTACAAATATGGCAATATTTTGGTATTCTTTTTAGCCCATCTCCTAAAACCTGATGTACCAGAGAGTCAGAATCTTCAATTACCAGCAATTCCTGAACATTCATGTCGATGGCTAACCTGAGTCCTAAGATGTAAGCCTCGTATTCTGCCATGTTGTTAGTACATGGAAACCTGAGCTTCGCGGATACCGGATAGTGTTGGCCTATTTCTGATACTAAGACTGCTTCAATACCCACTCCTGAAGTTTGCAGCTCCATCGAAGAACGTTCTCCAACCATCATAGGCTTCAGTGATATCTTCTCCTACGAATGATACCTCTTCATCGGGAAAATATGTTTTTAGTGGTTCGTATTCTCCGTCTACAGGATTTCTGCCAGATGATCCTCTAATGCTTGCCCTTTGACCGCCTTTTGAGTTACATAGATGATGTCGAACAAACTCAGTAATATCTGCCATTTTGCTAACTTTCCCGTAGGCATGGGTTTCTGGAAGATGTATTTTAGCGGATTCATCCTTGATATGAGATATGTGGTGTAGGCACAGAAGTAGTGCCTCAACTTTTGAGCTATCCATGTCAAAGCGTAGCAGGTGCTCTCCAGCAAAGATTACCGTGCTTCGTAAGGTGTGAATTTCTTACTCAGATAGTATATAGCATGCTCCTTTCTTTCCGTCTCGTCGTGTTGTCCTATAACACAACCAAAAGCCCCATCTAGTACAGATAAATAAATTAGCAGAGGTCTCCCAGGTTCCGGTGGGACCAGAATAAGTGGTTTGGATAAATATTCCTTGATCTTGTCAAAGGCTTTCTGACATTCTTAGGTTCAACTTGTTGCAGTGTCTTTCTTTAACATTTTGAAAATCGGTTCACATATCACAGTTGATTGTGCTATGAAACGGTCGATGCAATTAAGACGCCCTAAGAAACCCATCACATATTTCTTATTCTTCGGAGGTGGCAAATCTTGGATAACCTTGACCTTTGACGGGTCTAGCTCAATTCCTCGGCGACTGACGATGAACCCTAATAACTTTCCAGCAGGGATCCAAAGGCACACTTTGCGGGATTCAGTTTCAGATTGTACCTTCGAAGTCGATCAAAAAATTTCCTCAAATTTGCTATGTGATTTGTACCCCTTTTAGGTTTGATGATGACGTCGTCCATGTACATCTCTATCTCCTTGTGTATCATATCATGGAAAATGGTTTTCATATCTCTCATATAAGTGGCTCCAACAATCTTCAGGCAGAATGACATCATTTTGTAACAATACACTCCCCATGGTGTGATAAAGACTGCCTTTTTAGCATCCTCTTCATCCATCCAAATATGATGATATCCCGCGAAGCAATCCACAAAGGATTGGAGTTCGTTCTTGGCATAATTGTCAATCAATATGTGTATATTGCGCAACGGGAAATCATCTTTGGGACTTGCTCTGTTTAAGTCCCGATAATCGACACACACTCTGACCGGAAGATTATATTGTATTCCGGAAAGTTCATTTTTTCACTTTTTTACCTTCTTATTTTTAAGATGAAATTGAGGGAAGATTATATTGTATTCCGGAAAGTTTATTATGACTGGATTTTTCATGTGCCAGATTTCTAGCAACTTAATTGTCTATGTGTATTATTAGGTGAGAATGCATATATTGGGGTAGAAGTATAAATATAAAAATTGTTAACGGTTTACCGGATAAGAAAATTGATAAATTCGCCAACAAATCGTTAAGTCGTGAATAATAAAATCTCAATCCGTTCACCATTCATTACCCCGATAAACAGACATCAATAAGCTAATAAACCATCAGTTCGGTCCTGTCTCAAAGAAATACACCCAGTTTCTGTTCAAACCGAGTGCAACACCTGAGTTAATTTTGAAGCGGTTCAAAATGCCAGATACCAAAATATGACGAGACTTCGGACCTTTAGGAGCACATTACCACATATACAACGAGGATGAAAGGAAACAACTTGGCTCCACACAGGATTGAGTCGGTCCTGTTGTAGAAGTTCGAAGAAACCCTCACGAAACGGGCCCTGACATGTTACTCACTCTTACCCAAACACTCAATAGATTCCTTTGAGATGCTGCAGACTCTTTCATCAAGGCCATGTTGGGGCCATGAAGGTCCAGGTCCGGAAGGCGGACATATTCGGGACTTATCAAGGAGAGTCAGAGTTGTTGCGTGAGTACGTGACCAGGTTTCAGAAAGAAAGGATGTTGCTACCGGTCGTGTTAGATGAATGGGCAGCTAAGACATTTACTTAAAGGTTGAACCCGAGGAGCTCTGGCGCCTTTCGAAAATTGAAAGAAAGCATGCTCGAGTTCCAGAAAACTACATGGGCAGATCTCCATAACCATTACGAATCAATGATAAGAATAGAAGATGATCAGCTCGGATTCCCGGCATCAACTAAGGGTCGGGATCGAGAAAAGAATAGGGATAAATTGAAGGATGATTTTGACACAGATCGGCGATCTTCTAAGGGCCATTGTTTGCCCTACGAAAGGGTCAAAGGACGCGACAGAGGGTTCTGGTTGGCGAATAGTTTAGCTCCCAATAAAAGAACTGACCGCGGCCAGAATAATGTGTCAATGCAAGATAAAGAGGTATCGAGTTCCCGAGGTTCCACCTATCACAGGTTGTCCAAGTACAATTTTAATGTCAGCATAGTGGATCTGGTATGGGCGATGAGGAGCATCAATGAAGCCCAGTTCCCGAGGCCGATGAGATCTGATCCCATCCAAAAGGATCCTAATCTATGGTGCGAGTATCATAGGACTAATGGCCACCGGACTAGGGACTACTGACATCTGCGCGAGGAGGTAGCAACACTATTGAAGAATGATCATCTCACAGAGTTCTTCGAAGATAGGTGAAGACCTGCCTCGGCAAACTATCAACATGGTTTTCGATGGAAATGAAATCAACGACGTAACCTTCTCAGCAGCAAAAAAGACAAAAGTATCGGTGACTTCTAGCAAGAGACTCCGGGAAGTCGCCAAGGACGATATCACCTTCACAATAAAAGGCCAATGGACTCTTATTGCCGCACAACGGTGCCTTAATAATTTCTCTTAACGTTCTAGATTTTAACGTATTTTGGTGGACCCAGAAAGTTCAGCCAACATAATTCATAGAGAGAGTTGGAGTAAGCTAAGCTAACCGAAAGCATCATTTCGGCAACAAAACTCCTCGCCGGGTTCAACTTAACAAGTGTTACAACTCGAGTGGAGATCTTGCTGCCATGAACGCCAAAGGGGTCATGAAGACTACCTTATTTGAAGTAGTAGACGCCGATATGGGCTACACGAGATGAAGGTTGTACCATCAACATCACCAAATTCTGAAATTCCCAACTCATGAGGGAATCAAACAAATAAGAGGAGATCAACCTGTGGCAAGGGAGATGAACGCGATCTCGGTTTCCAGTAGTAAAGGAAAGGAACATGCGACACAGCAATTACAGGAACCGACGCCTGCTCCCGAACCAAATGAAGACGACAAAGGGGAGTTGCCGTCAGAATCCCACCAGGTATCGGAAGAAACATACGTGACCAAGTCCACAGCGGAAGAACTCAAATAAGTGGCATTGTTCGACAAAATTTCTATAAAGAAAGTTCCACTTGGGGACGGGACTAAACCCCCTAGCTCAGGTGGTCGTGCACAAGCTAAGCCTAGACCTAAGCATCCCGCCAGTAAGGAAAAAGAAGCACCCAATTACCGAGGTAAGAAATAGGTTTGTTAAAGAATACTCGATTGCTCGATATCGTTCAAACAGGGAGGTAAAGTATCCCGACTGGCTAGCTAAGATAGTCGTAGTTTCAAAAAAGAACAATAAATTTTGTATATACATAAATTATAGGAATTTAAATAAGGTGTGCCCTCATTTGTACGGCCAAACATTGATAAAAAATAATTGTTATAGCGAACCCACGTTTTATACTCTAGTTAGTCCTTGAGTAAGTTAAATAAATCAACATCATAAAAAAAATTAAATACACGTGGCAACCATCTAAAACCCTATTGAGAGAAACTGGGCAAAAGTTTGGAGGGATCTCAACCCTTAAACAACTTTCAGTTAAATCCAGAAGATATACATCATGTTACGTCGTATAAAAAACAATAACCAAAATATCAACGCGTTAATCAGGGACTGCTAGTTTTCGAAGTTCCTTGGCGTACCCACTAGCCATCCAAGTCCAAACTTGCGAACCAATTCAACGTATCGGAGAATAGCCGAAATTTCCTTTCCTATGTCCACTTCCAAATCTTTCCAATCCTACTTGGGAAAGGAATTCCAGTTCTTTAACCCAACCCCTATATATACTTCTCCTTCTGCCCCCTCTTTTCTTCAAGCACTCCTTACATAAACAAACCTACAAAAGCAATACTTTCATTTTCTTGGCTTGTTAACTCCATTTTGTTTTCCAAGTTAGAAAGCAATAAAATACCAACGATGATGATGTCTATATTCAGTTCCTTTGATGCTCTCTCTGCTGAAGTTTTTGGGCAAAAGGTTACCTCTTTTTGGGCACCTAGTACTGAGAACAAACAACAGCAAAAAGGGGTTGGACCTCTTGGATCAGATCACAAGACTGGTGGTGGTGTTTCTCCGCCGTCTACTTCCTCAACCGGTGGTCTGAAGAAGGCCGGAGAGGCATCGCCGCCGTCATCTTCGTGCCAACAGCAGCTGAAGAGGCAGAGGTTTGCTCTGGAATTGGATGGTGTCCACTGTTTCGAGACTATCATTCCCTATTGATTTTTGAACACAAATTCTAAGTTTGAAATTAAATTCATTATTCTTGTCTAGTCATGATCATGGTCATGTACTCTGCTGTAAATTCAGGAGGTTCATATACAATTCATTTTTTCACTTATTTTTTCATGTGCCAGATTTCTTGCAACTTAATTGTCTCTGTAGATTGTTGGGTGAGAATGCATATAAATACTACTCCCATCCCTTCTTTCCACTTTGTGCAACCCTCCAAAAGAAATACTTCTAATTTTTATGTTTAGAAATAATTTAATTTTTTTTCGTTATTAATGAAATAAATTATAATTACATAAATATTTAGATCATAAATTTCAAAAACTAAGTTTTGCCTTCTTAACTGTTTTACCATACCGAGTGAATTGAAGGGAAAGAATAATGAGCGATTAGTAACGCAATCTATATAAATCATGACTTTCACCTAAATGAGCTTATAATAAAAAGAAACCTTTAGAAGCATTTTGAATAAACCTCGTTGAAGCTACCACGATTGAAACTTTTGACAAGCTAAATTAGAGTTTATGCAAATAAATCTAATAATGTGATGTGAGGCAATTGATGTATGGTAAATACTTCTTGGTGTTTAAAATAAACTAATCAATTTAACGTAAGCAATTAAGAATTAAAGTGACAACCATACCACTTAATTATGATTAAGTGATTAATTTGTATATAAAAGACATATGTTTATAGAGATTAATGTTTATATGAACGACATATGTTTGTATTTATTTGGTATGTGGCGACATATCCATGATTTTAACTAAGATAAAATCAAGGGGAGTCAATATATAGTAAATATATATAAAATTAAAAAAAAATATCTAGCATTACAATGTAATTTTCTGGCTAAGGTGTGTCGATACCCCTCGGTTGAATGTGGCTCCACTATTATTAGTATGGCGCAAACAACAAGTAGGAATAAGTTTTATTTACCATTAAAAATACACAAATAGGACCTTGTGGTTAATTACCTTGCCAAATTAGAGAAAGGTAACTTTTTACTTGGAAAGCCTTTAATTTTTTGTCAATAATCTACTTCAACAAAAATTAACTTAGAGGAAAATTTTCTGGTCCTTTAAAGCAGTGCAGCTTGTAGTTTGAGGTTCTTACCTAACATATACATTGGGCTGATCTCTAACTTCTTTGTTAAAATGCTGGATATTTCAATTCTCAGAATTCAGGAAAGATCCTAACCTGCACCATTACGTGTATTTGCTAACAAACAGGCCAACTCGAAATATCCGATTCTAACCTCTTATGGGCTATGCCAAAGTCAATATTAATTTCTAATTTTATTTTCAAAGTTTTGTTGACTACGAGACCCTATATACAATTTGAATAATGGTCAACTTTTCAACTCATTGACCAGGTCAGCGATCTTTTGGTTTCGTTACGAAAGAAAGTCCCACCACCAACACCAATATGGAGTTGGTCCAAACCTATCCACACGAAATAAGTAATGGATGGACCAATATTCACTAACATGCTAAAAGAACAGGGTATATTAGTTGAAAAGACACGCATAACCATATATGCTCAAAGTCTCAAACCATTGGAAACAAGACACGTTTTAGCTTTATATAGTATTTCCTTAATAAATTAACCTTTAGTTAATAATCTTTTTTGGTCCAAAATAGAAATTCTTTTTTTACTCCGTCGGTTCTATTTATATAATTCAATATTGCCTTATTAGTGTATAGGGTAAAATCAGTTCACATTAAATACTCGAATGACAGAGTGATAGAGAAAATCTGGGCAGACGGAAGGTGAAGCGAGTGGAGCCAAGACCGAGAACAACAACTTCGGTTGGCATCGAGTAGACCGCAAAGGGAATATTATCAACGGGAGCAAATAAATATTTGCCACCAGATAACATTCAATGAAAAATATTTCTCAATATTAGATAAGCATTCGCTACAGAGAATTTTGGCATTCATGACCTATCGTTACATATTCAACAATGACTCACATTATTGTCATTTAAGAAGAGCTTGATCCTAAAACCTTAGGTATAATTATAAATAGTGACTTCAACGGTCCATGTAACACACGAAACTCTAACAAACTTATGCTACACGTTATTCCAAGCTAAATAATACTTTATATTCTGTCTAACGTTACTATTATTGCTTCTTTCGAAAGCCTTGCTTCCGGAACCAAGCTATTTGTTATTTCATCTCGATTTCAACGCTAACTCTCGCATTTTATTTTATTTATTTATCATTTTGGGATCAGATTGATTCGCTTGTCTATAAACCACGCTATAAATTCAATTGTATCGTTTTACGTGTAAACAATAAGTTCGTTTTAAAACAATAAAATTTCATTATATTTGAAAAGTAAATTAACTTTAAACTTCTTATTATATTCTTAATATTTTTATAGCTATATATACATATATTATGACACATTTAAAGACCATATGTATAACCAATAAAGATTGTGGTGATGTGATAATTACCCCTTCATTTTTAACTTGAGGTCTCGAGTTTGAGTGTTGTGCATGGAGTTACCTTTGTTACGGAACACTTTATCCCCTAATATGAGAATTTGCGACGTGAATTCGAATTTAATCGAGTCTCTATGCCGATATCGAACACGGAACGAGAAACCAAGAAAATAAAGACCATAACTTTACAAAAATTAATTAAAACCATTAAATTAAAACGGAAGAAATATTAGTCAGGAATTAGGCTGACTTCCCAATTAAATTCACAAGAAAATTATAAATATCATGTTAGCAAATAGCAACAATAGAAATCCATTATGACAAAAAAAAAAATAGAAATAGATTAACACGTGTTGATAGGAGAGTGTTAGTTTCCAAGTTCCTTCACCGACCCGCCAGCCTTCTAAGGCCCAAGACTTGCGAACCAATTCAACGAATTATATTATGAACAATAATGGAAACTTCCTTTCTCCTCAATCCACTTGATTCCAGATGTTTCCAATTTTACTTCGGAAAAGGATTCCAATTTTTAACCTCCTCCCCTTATAAATACGCCCTCCTTCTCCTATTTCTTTTCTTCGTAAACAAGTTTTAGCAAAGCAAGAAGAACTTTAATTTCTTGTGTTATTTGTTTTTACCGAATTAGAAGAAAAAATAAAGCAACTATAATGATGTCAATATTCAGTTCTTTTGACGTTCTCTCTGCTGAGATATTTGGCCTTAAGGTGAATCGCTCTTGGGCACCGCCGGCCAGTACTGAGAAGAAACAACAAGAACAAAGGATTTCGCCTCTTGTATCCGATCGCAATAACGAGGCTTCTCCGCCGTCAACTTCTTCAACCGGTGGACTGAAGAAGGCCGGAGAGGCGGCGACGCCGTCAACTTCGCGACCACAGCAACAAAAGAGGCCGAGGTTTGCACTCGAATTGGACGGCGTTCATTGTTTCGAAACAATCCTTCCCTATTGATTTTTTACATAAATTCCGAAATTGAAATTCTTTATTCTTGTCTGGCTGTAATTAACCTGGGCATGTTATTCATGTAACCGTAAATTCCGAAGGTTGATACAATTAGTTAAATCTGATATTCTTTAATTTGATTGACTTGTTTGAACTACTTTATTTCATATTTTTAACCTTTGTCTATCGTATTCCCCTATCAAACAAATACAGTTAAGAAGAACCGCTTCAACGACGAATGAATTTAGTACAAATAATATTGAAATATAAAAACTACGAAACACTGTTAGAAAAGTGCAGGAATTTTTTTTACCATTCAAATTAATTAATCATGGCAACTAATATTGACGTTTATGATTTGGTAAAAGCTGGTACTTTCTTTTAATTTGGATTTCGCTTAAACTTAGAACATAAAGGTAATAGATTATTTGGGGAAAAATTGCTAAACTGGACGTTAATTAAATATGTTATGTGCCACAAATTATTTGTCTTCGTAAAGAATTCTTTATTAAAAACAGAACAATTCAAGAAATTATGTTTTTCTCTATGATCCAACAAATAATACCCCTATCATCCTACTATATTATAAGCATGATGCATGAAGAATAAAAGTTGATTGTGAAAGATCAATATGACCCTACAATATTATTAGACTTTAATGCTTTTAAAAGTTATATTAATAATACCTTTAATATTAGGCGGAATGGTCTCCTGGCCACTTGAACTTACATCGTTTTTAAAAGCCGATACACTAACTTACAAGTTTTCCATTTGAACTCTCAAACTAGTGATACCCTTGACTAATAAACACGTTGGACCATTGACCCTCCGCGTCACACTTCTGCTAACGTGTCCATCCGGTCAAGCTAATGTGTCCGCCCAGTCATCTAATGTGTCCGCCTAGTCAGTACTCAGCCAATTAAAACATGACACGTCTAAGGCGGAAAAATAAACCCCCATCGATTGGGGTCCCCCTCATTTAATCAGTATTCACCCGACATACCCCATTTTCCATTTAACTTTCTCTCTCTAAAACACACTCCTCTCCTTAAACCTAGGTTAGTAATCACTCGTTCTTCTTCACAAATTAATCAAAATCGCTACAAAACAAATCGATTGGGGTCCCCCTCATTTATTCAAAAGTTGTTCGTGTATTGTTTAGTCAGAAATTTCCATTCCAGTCACGTGTTAGCCCTTGAAGGTTAGTTTCTTTGTTTTGATATTGTTTTTTATATTTTCGTGTAATTTCTTCTGAAAAAATGTGGGTAATAGTTGATTTTCAAAGCTATTTTCGTTTGCATGTATCATCTGTTGTTTTGAGATTAATATTAGGATTTTGGGTAAACAGTCAAATATGGCCTATATTTTAAGGGTTTTGTCATTTTCAAGACTGATTTGGCATTTGGGGTTAAAAAATAGGGATTTTGTCCGCATGCACAAATTGGGGGATTTTATATTAGGATTTTCGGGTAACTCAGTTTCATATACACTTTATTTTTGGGGCTTTGTTGTATTCACGAGTGATATGGCATTTTGGGTTAAAAAATTAGGGCTTTTGTCTGCTTTCACTTTATTTTAGGTCTTTTGCCTTGTCTTTGTCTTGTCCCCCACTTTCTTAAAGTTTATCACTTTTTAGTGTTAAATATATCTGACTTGGGCCCCTTCTTTTGGCAGAATTCAATGGGTGATATCTACGTGAAATTACAATTTCATCATTTGGGGTGGTTAGTGGCTGACCCAAATATGAGGTATGTTCATGGACAAACTTGGCCATCTATTGTTCAAGTTGACTTAGATGAATTACATATATTACAATTCCATGAATGGGCTAAGGATATGGGGTACTTAACAGTAGAAAAATATGCATGTAAAATTAACCAAAAAGGAGAATTTAGATTTCTCAAATATGATGCTTATGTTTAGCTTTGTGTAAAGACCCNGTTAGCTAGTGGTGGTTTAAATGCGGAGCCCAATGATGGTCAGCCACATGGCTTTAATGAAATGCCACATGGGCAAACAACTGATGCAATGCTAGGGCAACAAACTCACCTACTAATGCTAGGGAAACTCCCTCACCTAACAATGATTTAAATAGGGGTAACACTCATGGGAAGGGTAAAGAGAGGGCTGTTGTAGGGTCTTCTGATGTTGAGTCTTCTGATACAAAAGACTCTACTGAGAGGGCTGCTGTAGGGTCTTCTGATGTAGGGTCTTCTGGTGAGTTCTATAGCTTTTATTTAGCTACTGATTCTGAGGGTGATGTTGAGGGTGCTGATGAGGGTGATGAGGTAAGTACTGAGAGTGAGGATAAGGATTATGAGGGTGTATCTGATGATGATGATGATGATACATATGAGTCATTGTATGGTTCTGATGATGATATTAATGGAGAGACAAGTGACTTAGAGCCTGATGGGGTTGCTGCTAGACAAGCTAAAGTGAATTCAAAGAGTAGTAAACTAAGGTCTGAAGATGTTAATACTACTGATGAGATACCTAGTTGACCTGTAGGTATAGACCCTGGTTTTGAAGACATGTATAAAGATAAACATTCCAAATATGCTGGAAAGTTGGGAGGGGATGAGCAGTATCTGGACAGTTCAGATCCAGGTAGTGAGGATGAGGAAGTTGAAGAAGATGGGGTGCATAACCCTCAACCAAGAAGAAACAGCATCAGGGTATACTTTGATCCTGCTTGTAAAAAAATCTGTTTCCAGTTGTAAATGGTGTTTGAAAGTGTGAAGCAGTTCAGATCTGCCTTGCAAGATTATGTTGTTCAAAGAAGAGTTCAAATTAAGTTGAGGCCTAATGAGCAACATAGAGTTAGGGCAAAGTGTGTGAACTCAACAAGATGTAGATGGCATATTTTGGGAAGTTTGGAGGGACACACAGGGAACTTCATTGTTAGTAGCTACTATCCTGTTCATAAGTGTTTTAGAGCTACCAGAAACAAGATGGCTAATACAGCATGGGTAGCTAAACATTTCAAGGACAAGATTATCAACCAACCTGACATAAAGCTTAGGCAGTTACAGGATTTGATTAGGATAAAGTATGGTGTGTATGTGGGGAAATCCATATGTGCAAGGGCTAAACATCAGGTCATGGGGCAGTATCTTGGTGATTACAAGAAAGAGTTTGCTAGGATATATGATTATGCTGACATGTTGAGGTCTACAAATCCTGGCAGCACTGTTGTTGTGAAGACTTCAAAGGAGACAATACCTGGTAAAGAGGTTTTTGTGGGTATGTATATTTGTCTACATGCTTGCAAAGTAGGTTGGTTGGAAGGGTGTAGAAATGTTATTGGCTTTGATGGAGCATTTCTGAAGGGTGTGTGTCAGGGTGAGCTATTATCCTGCATTGGTAAAGATGGTAACAACCAAATGTACCATGTTGCTTGGGCAGTGGTTGAAAAGGAGACAAAGCACACATGGTCATGGTTTTTTAGGTGCCTAATGCATGATCTGCAGCTCACAGAATCCCAAGGTGAAGGGCTGACCATCATTTCTGATATGCAGAAGGTGTATTCTTCACTCTTAACTGATTCTGATTCTGTTTCTGGTATTATTCTAACTATTTTTTCTGATTCTTTTGTTGCTTAAGGGACTTGTTACATCTGTTTCTGAGTTGCTGCCAAATGCTGAACATAGAATGTGTGCAAGACACATATGGAGCAACTGGAAACAAAAGTGGAAAGGAGAGGAAAGAAGGAAGAAGTTCTGGGCATGTGCAATGGCTTCTTTTGAAGCATATCTGAAGGCTATGTTGGATGAATTGGCAGAATTAGGGGATGGAAATATCATTGAGGATCTACTAAGATACCCTAAACAAAGTTGGTGTAGAGCATTCTTCAAAGATTGGAGCAAAAGTGATTCTGTGGAGAACAACATGTGTGAGACCTTCAACAGTTGGATATTGTCTGCTAGACACAAGTCTATCATAACCATGTTAGAAGAGATTAGAGTCAAGGTGATGGAGAGGATGACTGGAATGAGAGAGTTTGCAACAAGGTGGATTTCTGATGTATCTCCTATGGCAATGGGGTACATAGAGGAACAATCTCAATATGCAGTTAAGCATGAACTGAAATGGAATGGGGATACTGGGTATGAGATACAACATGGGGTTTACAAGCATATTGTTGACTTCTCCAACAATACATGCACATGCAGATCATGGCAGCTCAAAGGAATACCATGCTCCCATGCAATATGTGCAATGTTCTTCAAGAAATTTGAGCCTGCTGACTATGTTGTTCACTGGTACAAGAAAGAAACATACCTGAAGGCTTTTAGCTGTTATATTCAGCCAGTGACCAATATGGAGATGTGGCCATCAACACAAAATGCAGCTGTTGAGCCTCCTGTTGTTACCAAGATGCCTGGTAGACCTAAGAAAAATAGAAAAAAGGCTCAAGATGAACCAAAAAAAAAGTTTGGTAAGAGATCAAGGAAAGGGACACCAATGACCTGCTCTCATTGCAAGACAGTAGGCCATAACAAGAAGGGGTGTTCTATCTTGGTAATGCATTAATTTGTTTAGATATTACTTTAACTCAATTTTCTTTACTGATTTTGTTTCTATAACTCTTTTTGTTTTTGGAAATTTCAGAAAGGATCTGGAACAACAGGTGCTTCTGCTTCTCAACCATCACAGTGTGCTCAAACAACAACTCAACAATCGGTTCCAGTCAGTGATTATGGAACAACAAATACCCAACCATCAGCTGTTGCAAGTGCAAGTGTAAGTATTCACTTTCTAATGTAGTTAATCTATATTATTATTCTACCTTTAAATCACTAGATAATATTCTATCTTGCATCAGGATACGGGGAGTAAGAGATCAAGGACTTCTGAGGATATTACATCTAGTGTTAGAGGAAGGCCAAGAGCTAGTGGACTTCGAGGAAGACCAAAAACTACTGGGTTTGGTATCCTGTTTGGTGATTCTGGAACATTGATAGAAAGGGTAAGATTAATTAAAAAAAACTGAATTTTGAATTGTTATTTAGATATTAGTTGTTGTGGTAATTTGGCATTGATGGTTGCAGTGTGGCTCAAGAGATAGAGTTCATTCTGCTCCTTCAACAAAAGTGGATGCTAGTCAGACCAATATTGATCTTGGATATAGTGCACCTGGTCAAAGGTGGCAAGGAAGAAATGCCATCACACAAAGGCAACTTCAACAACAGTTGAGGAAAAGACAAGCTCAAGCAAGCCTTAGCCAACCTCAAACCCATTCTTCATCTCAGCCAAGTCAATCTCCATGTCCAAGACAATCTCAACAAAACATCAACCAATCTCAACCTTGAAGATGACTGAATGATCAGTAGAACTTGTGAATTTTTTGTGAATGAACTTGTGTTAAGTCTTTTAGTTGCAGAACTTTTGTGGCAGAATGTGTGTTAAGTGTGTTAGGGCTTTAACTGTTAGTTGCAGGACTTGTCTTTTGTTTTGCTTAAACTATTTCTACTGCTAGACAGAAATTCCGTGATAATTTTGTAAACCAAGAAGGTTAATAGAACTTGGTTGTTTATATATGCTTGCTTGTGTTATTTCATAACTGTTTTTCATTCCAGGAAAATACTACATTTTGTCATTAGCATTGTACATAGGGTTATGAATAAATGGATTAATGCTAACTAGACTAAGATGAAAATTACAATTATTAGTGCTAATACAACAACTAAGGTTACAATGATTCTCTTCCTCCGTTGTAGTCGATCCCTCTCTCTAATTCTTGACAACAATCCTGAAATCACTTGTTTATAGTGATCTGGAAGAGGTGGGTCAAGCCACCTAAAAAAATTACAAGAATTGGCTTGACCATAGTTTGAGCATCCATAAAACCTTCTTCCAGGATTTGTTGGCTTCCAAGTGATGCAAATATGAGCTTCAACTCCACAATGACAAAATACATTAGTTTGAATCATT
>ML258735.1:0-14550 GCA_005239495.1 Nicotiana undulata | reverse complement strand
CTCTCTCTAATTCTTGACAACAGTCCTGAAATCACTTGTTTATAGTGATCTGGAAGAGGTGGGTCAAGCCACCTAAAAAAATTACAAGAATTGGCTTGACCATAGTTTGAGCATCCATAAAACCTTCTTCCAGGATTTGTTGGCTTCCAAGTGATGCAAATATGAGCTTCAACTCCACAATGACAAAATACATTAGTTTGAATCATTCGAACAGTCTGAAAAAAAGAACAAAAAAAATTAATCTTCAAATTTTAAGAAATAGGATGGAATAAAGCTTCAAATGCTATTTTTGCTATATAATAGAGGGATAATGAGTTGGGAGAATTAAGGGAATAGGAAACCACTTAAATAGGACCCATTTTTTACCGTTGGGCGTCTGGGAAGGGGTTCTCACGCTCCTAAAAGGCGTGAGACCCACGCACATAGCTGACTAGGAAAAACTGACGCCACATGGGATGGGTCAATGGTCCAACGTGTTTATTAGTAAAGGGTATCACTAGTTTGAGAGTTAAAATGGGAAACTTGTAAGTTAGTGTATCGGCTTTTAAAAACGATGTAAGTTCAAGTGGCCAGGAAACCATTCCGCCTTAATATTAATAACAAAAAGTTTGTTTGATTCTATTAACAATAATTTTAGTAATAATAACCTTGTAAATAGTGTTGCAAAGGTAGAAGAACTAGTGACAACGCCATTACTATTCAAGAGATCATTAATCATTTTCAAAAAACTAAGGGTCGCCAAGGGAAGGTCCTACTTAAAATCGATATGAAAAAGACTTTCAATAGGCTTGAATGATCTTTCATTTGCGTGCCTTACTCTTCTTTAAATTCCCCCCATGAACCACAAAACTTATTATGAGATGCATCAATATATCTAGAATTTCTATCTTGGTTAACGGATCAAAATAAATTTTTTCCATCCATTAAGACATATACGACAAGGCGATCCAATGTCACCATACCTTTTTATTCTTTGTATAGGAATTATTATCCAAATATATTAACCATCAGGTTAATATTGGACTTTAGGATCCAATCAAGCTCAACCCCACTGGTCCATCTTTCTCACGTTTATTCTATGCGGATGACTTAACTCTTTCAGCTAATGCCAACTAAAAGTCAATCCACGCAATAAAGCGTAGCCTTCATTTCTTCTCTCAAATTTCTGGACAAAAAATCAACAATATCCAATCAAAAAGGCGAAATACATAAACCGCCCATTTAAGTTGTCCTCAGCGATAAGCCAGACACCTCAATTGGTCCTTTTATCATTTAAACACTTCAAGTGACTATTAAGTAAATCAAATAGACACTCGAGTGCAGCAAACTAGATGCGTGCGTTACACTTGCTAATGACGTGTCAAATGAACCAATTAAATAATGACACATGTAATTTGTAATTAAAAAAATTAACATTTGTAACTAACAAAGAAATACACTTAAAGAAAAGAAAAAACCCTTTTTTTTTCCTATATCACCCATAAACCAGATAGAACCATCCAATTTGGCCACCATTTTCCTATCAAAACGAACACTCCCCTCATTCTCTCTAAAATCATCAGCTTCCTTAGTTTTGATGATCCATATACAACCATATTATCACTCCCCATTGTCATCGACCCATTTGATCTTCATTCCACAACAATCCATTTTATCACTCCCCACTGTCATCGACCCATTTGATCTTCATTCCACAACAATAGATTCATCTGATTACAAATAAATCAAGAAAGCTCAACGATTCGGAAAGGAAACCAACCTACCCTCAAGAACTCGTCCAGAAAGGCCCCTTCAAAATTTAATTTGCTCCACCTTCAAAGTTGCATTAATTTGAATTGTTATTAAAATTTCTTGCCTTTGTGGTATTTATGGCATTGAATAGTGGTGCAATACAAATATTGAATCATGAAGTTGGAGATTTTGTATTTAATGAATATATATGAAATTTTGTTTATAGGGGGCTATGGTGCATTCATGAAAAGAAACGCAGAAAGAAAAAAATCGAAAAAGAAGAAGATAGAAAGAAGAAAGATGAATGCTTTGGGTTTATAGGTTTGGTTTTAATGGTGAAAAGAGAGGTTGTGAAGAAACAAAGAAGAAAGACTAGGATTGTTGAAGAGGGAGTGGTAATTAGGTTTCTCAATTTGGGTATAAAATTAGACTAAAGAAAAATTAGGAATTACACCCATTTATTACCATTGGAAATGGGTTAAAATTTGAGGCAACGTGTTGTTACATGAGTGTGCAACACGCGATATGCCATGTCATGTGTAGGTATTTAGTTAACACTCTTAATAGACACATGTGATGTTTAGTTGGTCACTGGATTAGTTAGGGTATGTGGCTTATCGTTGAGGACAACTTAAAGGGGCGGTTTATGTATTTCGCCAATAAAAAATTATCTTCTCTCGAAACTGTGACACTCAAACCAAAAGTCACCTCACCAATATTCTTAACATTAGAATCAGTGTTAGTTTTGGTAAATACTTGAGATTCTCTATTCTCACATGTAAACCTAAGGCCTCTGACTTACGTTATACCATTGACAACATGAACTCCAAGCTTGCCAGTTGGAAAATAAAATTTCTTTCAATCGCAGGGAGAATAACCCCAGCCAGATCAACTCTCAACTCTATCCCAAATCTTGCAATGTGATATCTCCTACTCCCCTCCTCCAGACTCAAGCAAATTGATAAAATCCAAAGAGATTTTATCTGGGGCACCACCACTCTGAAAAAGAAAATTCTACATCAAATGGTCCACCGTCACTCAGCCTAAGCACGCTGGGGGCCTGGGACTTAGAAAAGCAGATGAAAAAAACATAGTCTCACTTGCAAGTCTTTCTTGGAGACTCTTCACCAACCCAAGTTCTATATGGGCCTACACACTAATTAGCAAATACATCCATAAGAGAAACCCCACCTACCACTCTTTCTTTTGGAATACCATTTTGACGGGTTGAAAATTTTGCTATAAGGGACTTGAATGGATAATTGGTCCAGGGAACATTAGTTGCTGGTTCTCCGCATGGATACCTGGTCTCCCACCTTTAAATAATCTTATCCAAGGGCCACTGAACCAGATCAAACCCTCAAAGTCAAGGATATTTGGATTTCTGACAATTGGGACCTCTCCAAACTGTCCTTTATTCTTCCTACGAATATAAGGACTAAAATATTTTGCCACTACCAACAACACTAGATACATCCCAACTTGGGCCCATACCCAAAACGGTATATTTTCCACGATCTCTACCTATAATCTTCTCTCCGCGCCAACACCTACTAACTATAAGTTCTATTGCATTTGGAAGTTAAACACTCCCCATAAGATTAAATACCTTCTTTGGCAATGCTCCCATAGTTGGCTTCCTACAAAAAATTATCTCCATCATATTGGCTATAATATTGACATTAATTGCTCAATATGCAAATGGGCAGATGAGACAATTACCCACATTTTCTTCGAATATCCTACAACTATGAAATTTTGGAGCGATGAAACCTAAATTTTCTTCCGCTAAATCAAAAGTATGAGCATTGGCTCACCCAATTAAAAGACACTAAAATAGCGTCGGATCACTTGGGTACCCCATGTGAAGTATTCTTTCCATTCGCCATTTGGCATCTTTGGCTCAATAGAAATAACAACTCGTTTAACAATCTATGCAGCCAACTGTCGCTAGATATTATTATCATGCGCTGCAAAGAGTTCAAATATTGTACAAATTCCCCTAGCTACACCCTCCTACTACAACCATCTCAATAAAGTGGCTCCCGCCCAAAACTTTTTCCCTTAAGCTCAATATTGATGGTGCCTTCAAGGGTAAATATAAGAAAGGGGGCATCGACTGAATCTTTAGAAATAATCATGGGGACTGAATTTTGGGCTTTTGCACCTTAGTCGTTGCTTATACCCCTACTTGCATGGAGCTACTAGCTCTTGGGCTACAATTAGCCTGTGAAAGAAACTTTTTAAACTTAGAAATTGAAATTGATGCTACGGATATCATTCGTCTGCTTGATGGAGATATTGTTCGATGTATTCTAACTTGGTTATTGAGTGCAGGTCACTTCTGAAGAAACTGGAGAATCTGTCGATCAGTATAACTTCAGGGAAGGAAACAAGGTTGCTCACTTTTTGGCCACCCAAGGATCCAAGCAAGCAAACAATAGTCCTCTATCTCTTTTGGAACAACCGCCGGATGCCTTTTTGAAAATAGTCCATGAAGACAAGATTGACTCTACTTTAGCTAGGCTTGTATCTAGTATTGTACTTACTAACTTAGCTGAACTCGGAAATCCTTTTGTAACTTGTAATACAAATGAAAACAACACGGTGGTTGTATTTACTAATGAACCCAATGGGACTCTAGCTTTATGTAATATAATTAGCTAATGAATGAAAATTTTGTATTTCTACCCCAAAAAAGGTTAGTTTTGTAACATTTAATTTGATTTGGAATTATCAAAGAATTTATTAAGGTACATGTATCTAAATTCTTCACTTTACATAGACAAGCTTTTTAACATCCCGTGCGTATAATAAATTTTTTGAGCTAACATTTACTGTTTCCCCAGACCCCACCTGTTGGGATCATACTATGTTTGTTGTTGTTGTAACATTTACGGTTCATACATTTTATCTTCTCCTTCTATTTTTCTTAGCTTACATATTCAGATTGTTATGATTTCTAAATGCAATTCTTTTCTTATAAAATGTAATCATGATTCAAACCGTTTTACTATTCATGTACAAAACGATATATATATTTTTAATTTTGTACTAATTATATGAGATAGACGCGCTCAAGGACTAGTACAATAATAAGTTCACGGGTGTACTGACAATTATATTTATTAAGTAAAAGATCTTTTTGGAAAAAGTTTGTTCAATTACAAGAGAACAAATAAGCAATGCAATGCATCGCACTCTCATATTTATAATGTTACACCTCTTAAAATAATGTTTAATAGCACTAATCATGGAGGTATTTATCTTAATCATATTTAATCAATACTTCACTAATTGGAACTGTACTAGCTAAAAAGAAAGTAACAAAAAACTTTTTGTTTTTCTGAAGTATCAAATATTTGGAAAAAATTAAATTTCATGGGGATGCGGTTTGTCTAGTACGCAAAGGTTAGTTACAAAATGGGGAAATTCTTTTTCTTTCTCTGGAGTCGTTCGACTCTTGTGATTATCATTTGTACCTCGATTTACGCTTCAATCCTTCATCTGCTCAATTATCTTTTTGTTGGCGTTATATAAACTAACGATAGCCTATTGATTTTTCAGTAGAGAAACGCAAATTACTTTTGCGTTTGGTTCTCTTTATGCATACAATTGCTAACTTTCCAAGGATCAGAGTAAGAGTTTTTTGTTTCGCGGAGTATTTAACATAACTAACAATTCTTCAAGGGAAAAGTAAAAAAATTCTTATAACTTTGATCCGTTTCTAACAAGGACCCCGCAACTTGTGTGGATGGTTGTTACCTTATATGGTTACTGTAAATAAAATGTTAGGTTTTGATTGTTACTATTATTGTATCGTATCGTTAAATTCGTCATTACTTAACGGCGAAAAGTGTCACTTTATGGAACGACCAATTTGATGTGATCGCGCCTGTACCTTATTTTTTCTCTCTCATCTTGGCCTTCCTTATTCTTAAATAATCATATTTTATCATTTGTGTTATCTTCTTATATAATAATTTTACCTAAACAACTTATTTTTTAAAAAAAATATTGCAAGTTTATTCTTCTCATTGTTGATGCATGACATCATGAAACGGACGACAATCAAACAATCTTTCCAAACATTGTATACATCAGAACAATACGATTATGAAATGATACATAACAACCCTCCAAACAAGCTAAGTAAAAGGGGAGCTAATACAAACGTGGACAAACTTATCTAAACGCAACCTGATCTAAGCACAGGGTGAACCTAGTGTGTTAGTTACGCAATTTGCATCTGTAATATCATCAACTTCTAATAATATTTGGATTTACTTGCTGTAATCTTAATGGGATAGGGTCATTAAACATTTGATTATTTGAAAGATACTCAGTCCTGCTCACTTTTTATTATATTATCAATCCTTTCGACTTAGCAGAATCCGAACTTTGAACTCTCACACTTCAAACAAGTGAAGAAATTTAACAGTCATACCAAAGTGTAAGGATAAATTATCGATCTTTACTAGAAAAAAGATACAAAGTAAACAAAAAATAAAAAAGCCCCAAAAGAGAATATGCTGTATTATTCGTTTTAAAATTATGATTTCGTGATCAATATTCTCACTTGGTTTTGCTTTCGGCACTTTATTCTTTACTTTTCTCGTCTGTCAAGGCAACTGATATTCCTTACCTTTGGCTTTCATTCCTATTGGCTCGTGGCTTATGGCAATTTCCTACCGTATAGCATGAACAGTACATTCATATGGTAAAAGATCTGTGCCGCGCTTATATTGATCAATAACACTCTGCTTGTATTACATGTAACAATCATTGATTGTATGATCACTAAAACTATGCTAACATGAAAAGAAATAGGTTATGTACAACAGAAACATGGTATAAATAAGATTATCAGTCAAGCCCTTGGACTTGCTCTTCTTCCTATATTTCCAAACCTTTTCGCTACATTAAACAAAAGTGCCTTGGGTATGATTCCTCGGTCAAGGGTACAAGCAACAACTAATGCGCCACCAATGATAAGTAGTTTTGGTATGTTTATGCCCTCGGATTTTGCAGGTGAAACTTGTACTTCAGTCCCTGACGATTCTTCCACGTCACCTTCCATCGACTTCAAGTATTCTGGATCAATTTTTGTATTAACTTGGGCCATAAAAGCACAGCGAGAGATTTTCATGTTAGATGCTCTTGCTTTCTGGTAGGACCGGAGTCCACGCTCAATCTTCCTTACAAGTCCCCACATACCCTGCCTTACCCCAAATTTCGCGATTTCCCATGGGATGCCCATATCTTCGTAATGGAAGAGAAGCACCTCGCATGCAGTCAGCTGGCCGTTTCCTCTCCTTGATTCCACTGTTTCATGCACCACAATGGATTTCAGAGGAGTAAAAAACGACAAATGGGATCAGAGGATCATGACCTTTCTTAGTTAGCGATACTCGCAAAGAAGTTGAAAAGAAATTGCAGGAAATACATGTCATATCATTGCATTGTTTACAAACTGAACAATATGGTGTCAGCCAATTTATCAGTCCAATTAGAAGTTGCATGTTGTTTTTATTCATATATGCAGGGTAATTGGTAAAGCAAAAGCATGAAACGTTATTCCCCCTTACTGGAAAAGAAAGACGTGGATAGAGGAAAATAAGACGGTCATACCTGCTTGAATGTACCAACTTGAATAATACAGGTCAACACGTCTAGGTTTATCCTTCCTGGGAATAGTAGGACATGGAACTCCCTGGTTAAAACAGAAGGAAAATCATAATTAGATTGGACCTCCAAATATAGAAAATTCAGCACAGCGTAATGTAAGAGGATCAACAGACAAAGCTTGTAACAATTTATTGGCAGAGGGAGTTGAGGCCACCATAACGTGGGAATGTCAAAGGTCTTTCGGGATGCTCGTAGACACTAACATAGAAGGAGAATATCTTTGATATTTCAGGTCTCTCCTGCGCTACCCCATCCACCATTTCTCAAATCAAAGTCCCAAGAAGGATCTCGTGGAAGTTAGAAAATCCCCGCAAGTTAACTGCTGACAACTACACTCTTCACAGCACTATTTTGTTAATAATCACCTTGCGTCTCAATGACACAATAGATATGATCTTACAACAAGATAACCGGACAGTTGCAGTGTCTAGAGAAATAAGAAGTTTCAGCAAGAGAGATAATATCCACTGTACAGCTACCTCCTCTGAGGTTTCTGACCGACTCAAAGTTGCATAGTGAAGTCGTGGACTCTGCACCTAATGATATCAGACAACAGTTCTAACTAACAATATTCATACATTTCATAAGTCCTAGTCGCACGCTTCATTTATAGAAGAAACTCGAGTAAACAACACACTGTTTCTATAATCTTTTATGACTTGGATTACAATTATGGGGTCACTATGAGCATAACATGACACCACCTTAAACTTGGTAAGTTTCCTGACAACTTGGAGAAATGAAGGGTTGGCTCAACAACAACAACAACACCTGCTCATCTCAATCCAATATTATACAAAATAAAAAATAAAGGGGAAGTAACTCAAAAGTCCTGTACCTTTGTTACACAATAATATGACCTTCCCGACTCCCATATTCGACGAGCAAATATATATTCTCTGTCACTGCAGAAAAATGGGAACTGCACAAAAAGCAATTGATGTATTAACTACTAGCTAAACAAAATACTGACTGTGCAGCAAAAGCGTACATACATTGCGTCTTCTTACCTTTCGAACCCAATGCACTATCATTGTTCCAGTTGTGGGGCATTCTTCTATAGTTTCAGCATGTACAAGCATGTCATCCCACTTGAGCCGAAACTCATCATCCCAGAAAAAATCCCTCAATAGTTCAGGTGTTGCATCCTCATACACAGTTCTGCTGCAATATTGAGGAGGACCACTCTAGCGAAAACAATATAGGAAAATCAATAAACAAGTCACGCAAAAGAGACAGTAATATAATAAAGTATCTGTCTACAACAAAGTGGTCGTGCCGGAGTGGTTATCGGGCATGACTAGAAATCATGTGGGCTCTGCCCGCGCAGGTTCGAATCCTGCCGACCACGTTAATTTTATTTATTTTTATCAAAAAAAATAGATGAAAGGTTTACTACCTCAGGATCTCGCTGCCACGCTTGATAGCTCATAGTAGGAGTAGAACGATCCATCATGTGTTTCCACGGCGGACCTCCGTCTTTCCTCTCAACAAGATGCCATAAATGTTCCAAATCTTCATCTGTTATTGGTAAAGTATTCAGCTGCGATGGACTATAACAAGAAAGGCAAAACACGAATGAGTTACCCCATTCAATCTACTTAAGAAAACATAAAACTTTTTCCCTTGAAATTAACAATAGAGAACTTACCCGTAGTCAAATTGTTCTATTTCTGAGGGAGCATCCATACAAGAACCAAAGCTAGGAGTATGCGCCTTAGAGGAATGAAAGCTCTTTGTTTCGGTTAATTCCAAGCCTTTGGATGGTGAAGGAACCAAAGTAGTGGGGGAAGAAGGTGCTGAAAAATCAAATTTACAATTTTTCCAGCTAGCCCATTTGGGTTTCCAAATCCAACCAACCGTAATACCCAAAAGAAAGGCAATCCAAACTGGACCAAGAAACATCATAATCTCTACAAAAACTGCCCCTATCGTGGGTCTTTCAAGTATTTCCGTAAATGCCTCAACTAACACCATACCTATAGCTTAATATAATGAAATACAATCGATGAATTGATTATGTACAGGACCCAGAAACGTCAAGGAAAAAAAAAAGGCAAGGGAGATATGAATAAGGAATAGAAAAGTTGAGGCTACGATTTTTGTAATAAGATTGAAAATGACGTGAAAGGTGGAGAACTGTATTCTGGAAATTACGGGTATTCTTGATTTGATATGGGAATTTGTTCCGGTCTGAAGAAAATACTGCACCGCAGCAATTTCCCTTGGGGAAGAAAAGGAGAATATATTAATGGATAAGATGCGAGAATGGGGGAGTATTTGATATTTGGTTTTGGATAAGATGAACATACGCATCAGCACATTGTTGACTGGTTACCAGCTGGGTGCGGTAAGAATGGAAATCTCATAGGGAATAGGTACTGTCCGTTATTTGCTGACTAAGGAGAGAGGACAAAGCTAAGGACGGTTCTTCCTATGTCTCTGTTGTTTCAGTTTTGTATATTCTAGATTTTGTGGTAGTTGTGGTTTCTCGTTTTCCACGTTCATTCGTTTGGTTGTGGAAACGCTACAGTTGCTCATTGCATTCACCTAAAATGGGTGCCTGTGTAATGTTGTCTACATTTGGGTGCAACTCCAATCACTTACTGCCAGAAAGACATTTTCTTTGTCCAATTTATATGAGTACTTTCCTATTAAAAAATTTAAAATTACAAATTCAATTTATATAATGAAAGTATCAAGCAAGCATTGGAGTGTTCTCACTTCAAAGTTAAAATTAACTATTTTGATTTTTTAGAACTTTCTAGGGAGAACTTGCTCACATTGGTCCCTAAGCCATGATCAAAGGCAGGTCTAGAATTTCTGGAATATGAGTACACTGCTAAAGAAAGGTATACAAAAAAGTATTAGGTAGGAATTGATTCATATTCCTTTAAGTAAATAACGTCGCATTTAACTAAGTGCATTTCTGAAGCATGAGTGTCAATGGATAATATTAGATAAATTCTAGAAAATGTGTACATAAACTACCTATTTTGACAGAGAAACCACGAGTTCACGTATCCCATATTTTGGACCGTAAATTCGTCCCTGGCCATGATAAAGGACGATGGTTGCGGTACATTGACAGGTAGTGTAAATGCCTACCAAAATAAAATTTCAGATCTATAGAACAATAATAACTTATAAGAAATGTATGAGAGTGAATGCTATGCCTTTGAAGTCCAACATATCCACAAGATGTGTATCATAGACATCCAAATACTAATATAAGAATAAAAATGACCATACAATCGGCATAAAGTGCATAGCACGCATGAAGATAAAATGGAAGAATATCAACTAAGATGGTTTGGTCATGGCATGCATCGACCTTTAGATGCATCGATTGGTTATGCGAAAGCATGGTGGATGAAGCTATTAAATATGATGAGATAGACCTAAAATCACATGAAAATAAGTGATAATAGGCTAGATTCATGTAGTTTAGCAACTATTTACGCCCTAACTTAGCTATGCTTCACTGTTCTAGGAAGGTTAAATGATAAAAAATGGCTCTAATTACGCATTTTGTGTTTTGCAGGAGCAAGTCTTGAGTATAGGATGGTGTTTTGGAGCTAATTTAAAGCAAGGAAAGCCACGCGGAGGTGAATGCGTGTGAAAGAAGAAAGAATAAAAGAGAGGAAAAAGCTTATCCCAGGAGCGTGGGCCAAGCGCAATTGGAGCGCGGCCGCGCTCGAGCAGTAGAAGCCTGGCAGAATGGAGTCCAATATGCGCGCCTCATGCGCGGCCGCGCTAGTTCAGGAGCGACGGACAGAATGAAGGCCAATATGCGCTGCACATGCACGGTTCGTGCGCGGCCGCGCTAGTCTCTCAGAGGCACGTTAATATCAGGGGTAATTTTGGATGTTCGGGGGCAATCTCACTTAACCTATAAGAGGTCCAGCTCGCCCAAAAAGAAGATATCAAGGTTTTAATAGTTTTGTTGAAGGCAAGAAGAGGCAAGAGGCAAGGAGGAAAATTCCGCATCGAGTTCTATCTTTCTTCCTTTTGTTTTGATCATTGATGATGACTTTTGCTGTTGTGTTTATGAAAACAATTATGCGTAGCTAATTCTTTAGTCTATGGTTTTGATGGAACCTATTGAAGGATGAACTTCTTGTTATGATAATATAGTTTTGCCCAAGTTTAATATCTATTTGTTCAACTACGTTCTTGTTGTAGTTAATTGAAAGGATCCTCAATTAGTTGTGCCTATTTAGTATGTATTACTCGGGAGAGAGTGCATATTTAGGTAGTTGTTGAACAACATCACTCCCGACGTATGTGAGGAATCAATAATTGAGGGTTTAAATGTGGGATTAGGGATAACAAAACCTTGGGTGTGATCTAAGTGAGTGGTAATAAAAGCCAGCTAGCGTAACTCGGGAGGTATGTCTAGTAAATTGTCGTAATTACTCGGGAGAGATTTACGGTAGTAAGAGTGTTCATGATCGATAGAGAAGATTAGGCAAATCTATATGAAACATAACAGGAAGGGATTCCATCAATAGGGGAAATCATAACTTTAGATCCTTCTCTTTATTGTTTACAACCCATTCATATTTATCTCTTAGTTTAAATAGTTTCATTCAGTAATAGTTAGTAGAAAAACAACCAATTATTATTCAACATATCTTGGAAGTTGATTACTAGAATTAAGTGAGTCTGATAACAATAATTGATATGTTAATTCCCTGTGGGATTCGACTCTGGGCTAAATACCCGAAATATATTGACAATGACCGCTTAGTCCTTTTTATAAGGCATAAATGGGCGTGATCAAATTTTGGCGTCGTTGCCGGGGAATTAACGGTGTTATCAATTACAGTTGAAAGAAATACAAAAATTCTTAGTGTAGTAAATTTTCTTCATTTTCAATCAATACATTGAAATTTTAACATTTGCAAACTTGGTTGTGCAGGTGCATGCCTAGAAACTCATCGAGAACTAGTGAAGTGTTTGAAGCATTATCAGATCCTGAGAAAGTATTCAAGGCCTTGAATCGGGCCAACCGGAAAAGTAAACAACAAAAATCAACTGAACAACCTGAACCAAACATGGTAGAGCTGGTGAATAACAGAAATAATGGGGATAATGTGGAAGATCCAAATGCGCAGGTAGTGGAGCCTCTTGTGCTAGAGGCTGCTCTATATGACTGGGCACAACCCACGGCAGATAATTTGGCCACATCGATAGTAGTCCCGCAGATATAGGCTGAATCATTTCAAATCACAAACAAAATATGATGCACTTGTTGCAAAACAAGGGACTATTCTCGAGGTCATACATTGAAGATCTTCAACAGCAATTGAAGAATTTCCTGTCAATCTGCAAACACAAAGACAACACAACGTGACTCAGGAAGCAATAAAGTTGTTGTTTCCATTCTCTGTGACAGGAGCAACCCAGACTTGGCTAAATTCACTCACTATTAATTCTATCACTACTTGGGAGGAGTTAGTCAAGCAATTTGTGAAGAAGTTTCATCCACCCAATAAGACTGCTCAGCAAATTGATGAAATCTTGAGTTTCAGACAGAAACCAACAGAAACATTGCAAGAAACGTGGGAATGATTCAAAGGGATGTTGGTTATATGTCCGCACCATGGTATTCCTGAGCAGATACTGGGGCAGAGGTTTTACATGGGTTTGGCAGATAACGTGAAGACTAATGTTGATGCTTCAGCTGGTGGAGCATTCTTGAGCAAAACATGGAGAGAAAGTCATATCTTGCTCGACAAGATGGCACAAAATTCGGGATGGACAACCAGAAACGCACCAATCACTCCAGTAGTCCACTCAGTGGATTTAGATCCAACCAACTGTCTTGCTGAAAATATAGCCACCTTAATGACACAAATGAGCATCATCACCAAAAAGGTGGAAGAGTCAGGTCAGAAGCAGCAGGTGCACATAGTTGATACAACCAATGGGGGATTATGCACATCTTGCATTAGTCAGCCACGTGGTAGCCAGTGGAATGCTGAGGGTGATCACCAACACTATCCTGAGAACATGAATTATGTGTCCAACTATGGGGGATAGAGACAGGATGGTCAGAATTGGGGCCAGTAGAATCAGCCATACAGGCCAGTCCAACATCAACATAATAATGGAAATATGGGAGTCATGCGACCTCACGGTAATATGGCGCCTTATCAAAGGCCACATGGTTACAACAACTAGAATCATCAGCAGGGTTATCATCCACCTCAACAACAACATAATGGGAGACATGAAGATGGGTTCGCTAGACTCGAGGCAATGATGCAACAAGTTATTGGGTCGAATGCGAAAATAAGTGAAAGAGTAGATGCACTGAGTCATCCATAAAGAATATTGAAGTCCAAATGGGTAAGATTTCAATGTCATTGAATAATCGTCCTCATGAGACGTTTCCTGCAGACACTCAGGTAAATCCAAAAGATCAGGGTCCAAAGCAGATGATGGAAGTAAGTCTACGTAATGGCAGAGACCTAGACTTGGAACAAAAGAGGGCTCGAGAAAGCAGACATGCTGAGTGATACACTCAATTTATACCTTAAAAGAATGTAAGCGATCGTTGTCAAATATAGTAACCCAACAAGGTTGGGGTCGAATCCCACAGAGAACAATATGAGGGCGTTTAGGAATGCTAGAGAATTATCACTTATCGTGCAGTGCCAAACAAATATGATTTTGGGTTTTTGATAATTGTTTATAACTAAATGCGAAAATATAAACTAACCTAGAAAGCAATTAAAATGATCGATGGCAACAAGTATCGATGCTTCGGGTATTACACTCGAGTAACGATCCAATGTATTTCACGATTTTACAAATATGAGCGGGTAATGTTAATTAGCCACGGATAACATTTCTTAATTAGCTTTTCCCAAAGACTAACAAGACTTCCTAATTGAATTATCCCTAACCCAATTAGGAGATTAAGCACTTCCGAGTTTGGCTACAAGTAGTTCAATCCTATCCCTAGGTAGAATCTATAAAATGAGGGTTAAATCCTCAAGTTCTTGTTAATTAATCTTTTCCAACCCCAACTAATCTCTTCCAAAATTAATTCGGAAGTAATGGGCGAGTCCTCGGGTTAGCTAATCCCTTTGGAAACATTAAAGAACAAGAATAATTAAA
>ML258731.1:2320-25082 GCA_005239495.1 Nicotiana undulata | reverse complement strand
CTTTTTGAATCACTCAGTCTTAATTAAATTTTCTTCCTTCATTAAGTCTTCCAACTCAGATTCTTACGACCTGCTCCCATCTTAAGAATCTAATTGTGTTTGAGACGTGCTACTTACATGTTTATTTATGGAGGGATCTGTGAGCCTTTACTTGCCTTGATATGCTCCTTCATATGTGTTGTCCTACTTGTTTTGGTATGTCGCTTAGTATTTTATCCTTTACACCTAAGGGTTCAGCCTAGTCCCGGCCTTGTAGGAATAGTAGTCCTAACTACCCTCTAGGACGTATAGGATGGGATGGGTAATAGCACGCAATAAGCATTTGTGACCAACACATGCGCTTTAAATAACCTTTACGGGGTGGGAAGGGTAGAATACGGATATGATGACCGGTGCGCTAATACCACGTGTAGCCTCCTCTTTGAGAAAGTGACATACCGGGTATTGCATTGATGTGATCCGTATTACTTTAAACCTAGGATAGTTTCTTTCAAATGTTTTCCCTATAATGTTTTCAAAATCTTTTGATAAAGACTTGTACTTGTTTGAAATCCCCTCTTATCTCAACTTTACTTGCTACTTGTTTATCGTCCAAATTCACAAAACTTCTTGGATGAGACCCACAATTGTGGATCTTGAGGGGTGCCTAACACCTTCCCCTTGGGATAATTTCAAGCTCTTACCCGTTCTCTGGTAACGCAAACTAGTTTATGAGTTATTAACTCTAGGTGCCCTAACGCGCCGTTAAAATCGTTAGGTGGCGACTCTTCCTTTTCCTTTAAGGAGTTGTCCATAATGTCCTAAATCCGATCTCTTCGTACCTAACCCGTGCGAAAAAAGGGGCATGACAGAAATTACTGATAGGTGAAGAAGAGGCGGTAAAAATAACATTGTGAAAGAAATTGAGAAAGAGGGAGGAAGAAGTTCTGTGAGGGGAACAGGGGTAGAAGGTACCCCATTGGCAATTTGTGGTACTGATGAAGGTGCCAAGGATATAGGGGGAAGTAACTCAAGAGAGGCTGCAGAGGGGATGGAAAATCTTCAACATGCAACTGATGAACCTGGTCCATCCATTGAGGAAACTTTGGGTGATCTTATGAGAAAGTTAGTGGAGAGCTATAAACCCAAAAAGAAGAGGTCACCCAAGACCAAGAAAGCTCACACTCCAGTGTCAAGCAAGAAGAGAAAAGCCACTCCCTCTGTTGAAACTTCCATTTCTAGAGGTCGCACTACAAGGAGTGCAATTAGGCAGAGTGAAGAGGAGTTGCAGAAAGCTTTGAGGGAGAGTGGGAGAAAGAAAGCTGAAAAGGGGAAGGCAAAAGTGTTTGAGCCCATAGAGGCTATTGATGTTGAGGAGATGGACCCGGTCCATCAAGAGGAACAAATGGCAGAAGTTGACGTTGAGACACCTAAACCAAAGAAGGCTAAGACTACTTCCAATAAGTTAGCATCTGTGTCTGCTACACCATCGACTGTTGCTAATAGGACTAGGTCTACAAAGAAATCAAAGACGGTTCAGTTTGATGATGGTGAGTGTAGTAGGGAAGAAGCAGAGGAGTATGGTGGAGAGACAGATAAATTGACCAAATTTGGAAAACGCACTATACTGAAGGGAAGGTTGTTGAAGGATCTGGAAGAATCAAGCATGATTTACCTATTGGACACTCTGGACATGCAGGGTTGGAAGGACATGGTCCTTCAACTTGATGGCAGGCTATCCAGGAGTGAGATTATCGAGTTCATGGAAAATGCTGAGGTCAAAGATGGCAGGGTATCCAGTCAAGTTAAGGGGACTAACATCTCCTTTGATGCCTAGGAGCTGGGTGAAATTCTTGGGATTCCAGCTGAAGGTTATGATGATTATACAAGGCAGAGGTGGACCATCTTGGATGGTCTTCCTTTTGCACTGCAAATTACCAGAAGGTTCAGTGATAATGCTGAAGAAGTGGAACCTAGAGCTGTGTACAAAAGCGAGATGAAACCCCAGCACAAAGTAGTTTTTGAGTTTGTCAACAAATGCATACTGCCCAGGAAAGAGAGGTGGCACATAGCAAACCATATGTATTTAACTCTCATGGAATGCCTGGACAGTTGAAGACAAATCAACTAGCCCTATTTCATCGTTCAGTTGTTGGACAGGGTGGTCAATGGCTCCAAGGCCCATGTTATCCCATATGGTTTCATCCTAACGACTGTACTGGCTCACTTCAAAGTGCCCCTGAAGAAGGCGTAAATGGCCACTGTTAAGGACCATTTTGGGAATAACACGCTTCTGGCATGTGACTACATTGTGAATATTCCTGATGATGAACCTAGTTCATCCAGAACAATGCCTGTGATCAGCAAGGTCAGGGCGCTTTTACATGAAGGGGGGTTAAGGATGCTGAAATCCTTCGCCTGAAGACCCGCCTTACAGAGGTTGAGGTTGAGCGAGATGCTCTCAAAGCTGAACTGGCCAAAGAGAAGGAGAAGAATGAAGGGATTCTTCAACATATGCTATTTCTTCTCCAAGCAAAGAACCCAACCTCCACCCCTTCCCATTCTTAGGTGTCCAGTAATTGTCCTCACCGTTCTATGACCCAGATTCGGGATTGTTTTTGTTATCTTTTGCTCATGGTTGTAACTGCTCTTATTTCTTTATGTGTTTGGTGGCTGAATTATGCTCTTCTTAATGAATTTTGTTGTTTCTACTCTTAGTTGTTTTGTCTCACTTTTCTTGATAGTTGCATTCTTAGTTCACTACTGATGATTAATCCAAGTTGCACCTGCATTTTCCCCAGTGGCCTTGAGTAATTCTTATGAATCTGGTAATTCTAACATTTTGCAACTTTTTGATAATGCCAAAAGGGGGAAGATGTGTTATGCTTTGAATATTTGATATTTATAACCTAATGAACCTGGTTCTTTATGATAAATGCTTAATACTCTAAAAAGTGTCAATGTTGGATTAAAGTGGTTACAGGCGTATGCGCAGAGCTTGTCATCACAAAAAAGGGGGAATTTGTTGGATCAAGAAGCTGAGTTATTTTGAAGATTGACAATGGAACTCAGAGTTGAATCAGGTCCATCACTGGAGACACAGACTCATGCAGAGTTAAGGGCACGTGAGGTACACAAGCAGGAGATAAACGAAATCTGTGATATAAAAATATATCTCCCGATCGAAAAGGTTGCGAATTGATAAGGAGATGGACTCCTTATTCATTAAGAGCAGAATCAAGATAAGGGGGGATTTAGAGTTGAGATCAACTAGAACTTTTCCACCAAGGAAGAGTAGCATCCGAATTCTAGTGTATCTCTTTGTCTACTAAATCCTATAGATTGTTCAGAGTTCTTATTGCACAGGTACACACAAACATAGAAGCAAAACAAGAATTGAGAGAAAAATTACCAAAGCAATTTTGCAAGCTGTTCGTGTGAGAATTGAGTGTGCGACTCTAAAGCTACTTGAACCAGCTAGAAGAACCAGTTCCATTTGTGGTCTTTTAGTTTAGTTTATTTGTAGTGGGTGATTTCAAATTGTACCTTTCAGCTTTATCTAGAAGCAATTGTAATAGGTACTGAGTGTTCAAGTTAGAGTTAACTTGAAAGTTGTCGCAATAGCTAGAGGCTAGTTTCCCACGAGGGGATTAGAGTTAGTCCTTAGGTTTACAAAAGAGCTTATTTTGTAAATGTTGTTTGGCTCATTGATTTAGTGAAGAGTTTGAAAAAATCCTACTGGGAAGTAGGTCGTGGTTTTTCAACTTTTGAGCCAGGTGTTTTCCACGTAAAATCACTGCGTTCTTTAAATTCTATATTTATTATTCCGCAAATTGTTGGAGTTGGAACACGTAGAAGAATCTGGTCCTTCTATAACTGCTGCACGCGGAAATTGGATACCACACAAATCACCCCCCCCCCTCTTTTTGTGTGGTATTGAAGTTTGGAACATCATCATCTCGCTCAAATTCTACTATAAGACCACAATAGAACCGCACAATGTGTGCCTAAAACCAACAAATCACAACCCCTCGTAGCATAGCAAAATAACTAACAGAAAATTTCAGAACACGAATAAGTCAGCAACAACCGAATGGCACATCCCTCAACAATAGCATTATGGAGTCAATCAATCCAACTCAGTGTAGAATACACATCCTAATTGGGACTACCAATGGACCCTCAAATCAACTCGGGGCACCCACAAAAAGATAATTAAACCTCTGAAAGCCCTCAATTGAATGAATTATAGCACATATTATCATCTGGCTAGCTTCGGCCACGACTTCACAATCCACAACCATGAAACAGTCTGCTCCTGAGAACTCCCAGCCTCCAAATCCATAGAACACACGAATCACTATATCTGATCCCAACTCCGCCGCCAGAATGTCTAACACATTTCTACTACACGATCATCCCATGAGGAATACTTCTAAAATTCTTCCGTGCTACATAGAAAAATTTGAATATCAACAGTCGATCAACTAGGAGAGTGTCGCAGTACCAGTGAAGTATCCATAAATCAAACGTATTGCCCCTTCCGAAATGTATACTCTTGTTGATACCCAATTTTTTCCACATATATTTTTAAAATATATATATACCTTCAAAATAGTGCATGAGCATCAACAAGTATTTTTCTATAATTTTCTGTGATTTTTAAAGGCTTTTAATCAATTTACTCCTGCATTTTACTATGTAAATAATTGTTAATTGCATCACAAATAATTTTATAATGATTTATTTTCTAATTTTCTGCCATTTATATTCATATTAGGCATTAAACATTTTATGCATAATTATATTTGCACCTTTAGGCTATAATTGTAATAATTTTGCAATAATAGCACATATATGCATAATTATATTATTTATGCAGAAAAATAACTTTTTATAATGTTAAATAATTATTTAAGATCATTTTCATGCACAAAATGACATTTTTATTATTTATTAATTATTTTTATAAATTATTTTACGGGTTTAATTAGGTATTTAAAATCAAGCCCCTTTCCTAATTGATTTTGAACCTAGCCCCAGCCCAATATAACCTAACTCATTAACTAGCCCAATAACCCATTCCCGTCCTAACCCAGTTCCCATACACGTTCAATTAACCCGCCCGACCATAGAGATCTAATCCTGGTCGTTGATCTCAGAAGATCAACGACTCCTAATCACCCGCTCCCTTTTAATTAATCAAACACCCCTAACCCTAGATCATTTTCCCCCACCCCGTCGTCATCAAATCCTCTCATCTCCTCACCCCTCACCTTCTCAAACCCTAATCCGCCGTCACCCATTTCCCTGTGATTCCTACCCAGAAATGGAATCATTTCTTGATTCCTTGCCATATCTAGTCCAACTTCTTTACCTACTACTCATATGGGGTGTTACTTGACTGACTTGCCTCAAATGGTAAGTTGATCTCGAGATTTTCGTATCTTTCAGTTAGGGTTTTGGATCTCTGGTTCGAACCAGGTTTGGTTCAATTTAGTTTTTTTAATATATTATTTACCTTATTACTCATCAAATCCACCAATTTTCGTAAAATATTTTACTTACCCTAAAACTAGGATTCAAATCTTTCCAGATCTAAAATGATTTTTTTTTTTACTTTTTAGTATATTTCCTTTAATGTTTCAGTATATCTATCTCTGTGTTTATAGTTTCTTTATTATTCTGACTGATTTTACTTACCCTAAAATTTAGGGTTTTGATTTTCAAAGACGAACCAAATTTGCGTCAATCTTTAGTATTTCCATCTTTGTGTATCTTTATTATAGTTCTTTTATATTTCTTCCTATGTTTACTTATATTAAATTTAGGGTTTTCGATTATTTAATTATTTTTCCTTTAATGTTCTGTCGATCTGTCTCTATGATTCTTGTCGTTAATTGTTGACTAATTTTACTTACCCTAAAATTAGGGTTTTTAAAATCTTTACTGAGATTTAAGTCTTTCATATTCTTGTATGGTACTGATATTTCTTTTTTTGTCTGATTTACATGTTCTCATTATTTCCCTGCCTTATTTGATCTGGCATTTGAATATTGATTGATCATGTATACTACTTTCCCTAATTTAAGTAGTATTTGCATGATTATATGTAGCTAATTGATTGAAATATGACTTTAATTGATTTTAGAGTTATTCTCATTCCTTGTTTGTGTAAGACTGATTCATTACCTTATATGTCTGCTTAATTTAGTGTTATTTAAACCCCTCCCCCATTCCCCTTTAGGACAGACTGGAACTCTCCTATTCTCACAAAAACTTAAGCTCTCTTTTGCTCTCTTCTGATTTTTGTGCTAAGTGTCTCTGGTCTTGGCCGGCTGAAAGCCAAGGACAAATTATTCTGGAACCTAGTTGTTGTGGTAAAAAACCACTGGTTTCGCTTGGTGGGCCGAAAATTTCCGACTTATCAATTTATCCATACTTACTTGCTTTCTTACTTAACTGGCATGCCCTAACCTTTGCAATTTCATTCTCTATGCTTTGCCTGACTCGCATGTTTCAGTTCCCATTATGATTATGTCTCTCTACATGATTCTATGAATTCGTTTAGCAACTGTTAACTTAGGACTAAGTTATTTGAACAATATGAATCCTCTCATAAGATACTGTAAGGTTTAGTTTGTTTCATTAACCTGTTCTGAACTTTGTAAGGTACTATAAACATGTAATCGCTTAGTTTGTTGCCTAACTCATGTGCCTTGTTTCCTAATTCATATGTCTAGCCAGTTTAATTGTTTTGCCTAACTTTTTCTGTGATGATTGTCCTAAGTACTAGTCTGAATATTTAACTTAACTAGACTTCAATTTATTTGAGCTATGTGTTTGAGCATGAATTATGTTTGTTTTTCTTGGTGCAATTTTGCCTGCAACTCTATGTTCTGAATCCTGTTTCTTTCTGAAATCCAATTATTTTAAAATCTTCCCCTTCTCCCTTTTTATGTATTGATTTTAAAACCTCCCACTCTTAGTCCCTTAGGTTCTCAACCACCCAAATTTTGAGCACTGGCTAGGGTCCACATGAGACTCCTTTGAACTTTGACACACTGGGGTTTGGTTTTTCCAATCTCTTATGAATTTCTTTCTGAATGTGTGGTTATGGTATGAGCATTTCCCGGGGTCCCTGAGGCCCTTAGGAACTTTGACACACTGAAAACCTGTTTTCAATGGACTGTGGAGGAATCACTGTGTTGTTGTTATGTTGGAAGGCCTGGCTTCCAGGTTTATTGGGCCTATGAAGGCTCCCTATAATGTAACTATTACCATTATGTAATTCATTTGATATTCTGAGTTGTAATAACATTGTAATAACATAGTCGGGGATATTTAGTAAAGCTGGCAGGTTTTTCTTATATTTTTTGTTAAATCTGGGTAGAAATCCTGCCTATAGGATTTAATTGTGCTGTCAATTCTGTTCGTTTGAGTAAAAACTGTATGAGTTCTATACTGTGTTTAGAAATCCTTCCTATAGGACTGCCATGATCATTTTGATTCTTTATTTTACATTTGCATACTAGAGATCATGCTTATAGGACTTTCGTTTAATTCTGTAAATTAGAAATCATGTTCATAGGATCTATACATGTTTTCAACAAATGTGCATTAACAATCATGCCTATAGGACCTTGTTGTTTGAGTTAATTATCCTCCCCGGAAATCTATTTAATTTCTTCCCACATACAGTTAATAGATATCATGCCTATAGGTCTAAAAATCAGTTTCAAACTTAAAAATCCTACCTATATGGTCTAAATCAATCCAGCAATAGATATCATGCCTATAGGACTAAAATCAGTTTCGAACTTAGAAATCCTGCCTATAAGATTTAAATCAATTCAACAATTAGATAGCATGCCTATAGGATTGAAAAAGGAAATAAAACCTGTCTCTATGGTTAAAACCAGTGTTGCACCTAGAGATCATGTATATAGGTCTATAATCAACAAGCTCGTAGAAATCATGCCTTTAGGATTTTGTCTTCAATCGCTATTGTCAATCACTTAGGCAATGCACCTGTAGGACTTAATAATTATTTTGGGTTTATAATTGTGGTATGTTACTGCCTGAATTGCCCAGACCATACTGAATAAAATAAGTAGGCAAACAAATATTCTGCATTTTTTCTCGCATAGATATCCTGCCAATAGGACCTTAAAGGTTAATAAAACTTGTTGATTTAATTGCGTGCTTTTGTTGTCTATGTGTGGAGGTCAATGTGATCCCATACTTGTTCTTTATCTGAAAGTCCTATTTGTTTTTGTTTGTCACCTAGATTTCACATTTTTAAGTAATATAGGTTGGTCTAGAACTATCCCAAATAGAGGTCCTAATACCTCCAGGGCCATAGTAATGGACGGGTAGTGCACACATAAGGAACGAGCTAGAATCTACTAGGACGCTTAGGTAACAACTTAAAGATAGTAATTGGGTAGTAAGGAGATGATAGTCTGTAAGCTAATGCTATGAGTAACACCCCGACTTAAGAGAGATACAAAGTATTGCATGGAATGATCTTGTAGGCTAAAAAACTTAGGGCCCCCCCCCCCCATACTCATGTTTAAAATAAATTGAATATGGTTCTTGTCCAAATTGTTTTCTTCCCTTTTTAGACTAATTCGCTTAATTTAAGTTTGGTTGGGACCCACCATTGTGGACCTCGAGAGTTGCCTAACACCTTCCCCTCAAGGTAATTTGAGCCCAAACCCGATCTCTGGTGATGTAAGCTAGTTATATGAGTTAATTGCTCTAGATGCCCTAACACACCTTAATCCGTCAGGTGGCGACTCTTCCAATTCCTTACCCAAAAATGTCGAAACCTGGTTTCAAAAGAAAAAGGGGGCGCGACAACTCTCATCAAGACATACCAAATTGTAATATCATTTACCTAGTCATCTGAAACTGTCCATGCTGCCTACAAATTTCGTGACCTTCCCTTCAAAGCTGAACTATGATCTCGCTCACGTAAATCTCAATCCCACACAACACACCATATATACCATGCCATCATATGAAAAAAAATACGAGAACTTCATAGTCCACTCCGAGTCACAAGAAGCTACATACTCAATTAGCCAAGGACCTTCCATTTGATTTCATCCAAGAGAAATTCACTATACACCACATGCTCCTCATACTAGTAGGAAATATACCCCTTGAACCATGGTAAAAACCATTGAGAACTCTTCGAAACCCATTTGCACATAACCAAGCTATCAGAACCGAATCTTTCTCACTCAACCCAGCCATGCAGGTTGCCAAAACCCAAGAGCACTGCCACGAAACACCTGTAGAGACTAGCCACATCATAAGTACCCAAAGAACCGATCATACACATTACTCTGCTGATCCAACCTACTACCAAGTTGTCCTATTTCTCCAAGCCCTTTCCAAATTGCCTTCAAAATGATACTTCTCCTTTCTAGAACACCACAATCCCTAACCAAAATTTACTATACAAAAGACCCTAGTATAAAACCACAACGCCTTAAGGCCCATAAGTCGTTGACTTCCCTCTTAAGCACCCTGAAGCACCACAACTGATACACCCACTCTAAAGAGACCTTATGTGAACCTAAAACTAGTTTTTTCACCTTCTTTATACTGAAATGCATAATCCCCAATGATATAAAAATGCCACAAAGTCTCGACACCGTCCAATGTAACTCTCAGTTCTGGCCATATACAAATCTTGAAAATTCCAAATCGCTACATTTAAATCTTGAATCCATTAGAACCATTATCGAGAGTCATCCACTCTTCTCAAATCTCAATTAAACTGACTAAACGGACCGAACGACACGTGGCCCATTAGCATACTAACACCCAAGGGAGTAACCCACACTCTTAAGTAACCGAGCAAATTCCTACTTCATGCACACTACATCCTTCATTACTAACCACTCAATCATTCCATGATTCCCATATACCCATAGAGTGTAATACAACCCGTATCCAGAAATTCCCTTTCTCGAGTCATCCTCAATCTCAACCCCTCCAGTCATAACAGATTCACTAGTATACCTCAAATCGAAACCAATACAACACATAATCGTGCAATCAACTCATCGATAGCAGACTCACCCACTTGGATCAAAGCCATAGATCAAAACGCACATTAACTCACAATGCCCATACTCTATTACTGTCATAATACCGTAGTGTGATTCAACTAAATCCTTCTTGAGCTCCTGTAACGCAAACCATCTAATACATCAAATTAGCTGCAAATCTCGCATTCACCTTGTAATGTTCAAGCAAACTTCCACAAGCGATCCAAACTCAAATTGCATATATCATTCATTGGTAAAAGATAACTCTCAACAAAACATCATAGGGACCACACAACCTCAGGACACCTCGCGGAGGTAACCCACTTGCTTTGCCTCAAACTGACTCTCTATACTCTTCCACAATCATAACTATTACACAATCACTTGATCTTCCTGAGTCTGAACTCATAACACAACATGAAAATCTACTTCACTTAACAACTAAACAACATGACAGGTCCTTCAACATACCCATAACTCGAGGCCATACACCAAATCAAGACATAAATCAAACACCCAATAGTCCTTGCTACATCTCAGGTAAACTTTTCTCGTCACATTCAAACAATCTGAACACATCTCGCAATCACATCATACTCACCACATAGTCAACCAATCCCAAATTTCACTAACAGGGACACCACCGGACATATAAGTCCTAAAAGCACGTGCTCACACAATCAAAATCTTCATGCTCAAGCTACCGTCAAAACCTGTCTCAACTCCTCCAGACTGGCCCATCTTCAACATGCCAAAATCACATCTCACACCTCAACCATAGAGTCACAAGTCATCGATGCACAACTGATATTGAGCGCTCGTGTGCACATACGAATGCGTGGAAGGAGTTCAAAGAGTTACGCTTCAAGCTGGATCAATATCGCACGATAAGGAAAGAATGATGGGAATTATATTCTAAATGTCCTGTAGCTTTTCGAAGATAGGTATAGACGTCAACATACCGATCCATAAGACTCTACTAGACACTTGCTCATGACTTGTAGTACCTATGAACCTAGAGCTCTGATACCACCTTATCACGACCCAAAATCTACTAGTCATGATGGAACCTAACCTAACCCGCTAGGTAAGCCAATTAGTAACTATCCAATTCAAATGATATTAACAAGACAATTAAGCAAATAAATGATATGAATCTTTTACATTACCCCGAGGACTGGTAGTAAAAATCATGAGTTTCCAAGAATAGAATTTACAAAGCTAAAATGAAATAAATACATCGTCTATTTGAAAAGTACATAAACAGAGTTTTATAGATCTAAGGCTATCACGAATAAGAGGCAGCTACAACCGGGACGCATGTACATCTTCAATCCAGCTCCCATCGAACACAACAACATCAACAACCAACATCTACACGTAAGGTGCATAAGTGTAGTATGAGTACAACTGACTACATGTGCTCAATAAGTAACAAACCTAACATTAGGTTGAAAGTAGTGACGAGCTAACACAAGGTCGGGTCCAATACGAATATCCCACAATAGTTCATAACAACAAATCAAGTATAAAGAGGTATCTCAGAAGTAAAAATGCTCAGCTCATTCCTAACTCCAGAAAATAGTCATGCTTTTCAAGTATCTCAGTGAAAACCCAAATATTTTATCGAAAATGCCAATAATACGAGTAAGTTTGAAAACGGTAATTTTTCCAAATATCCTTTCCACAATAAATAAGATGTTTCATTTTATTTCTAGATAAAAAGTGTGAAATACCTCTCTATGCCCACATATCAATGTGTGTAAACAAGTCATGAATGACATGATACCGTATAACATGAGGAAAAATGCATCTCTATGATTGTATGTCATATGTGCATGCAAATGCCATGTATCTCAAAGATGAATCATGTACTCACACTCTCATAGTACTCAATCTCATTGTCTCACATTTTCCACTCATCATTCTCAACTACTCGGTACTGTATATGGCCCATACGACCCAGGTAAGATCCGTCTCGAAGTATATACATCACTGACCATCAGTCACTCAATATAGAGGAAGGCCAATCCGGATCCATGGAGAAGATCCATCTCCAGGTATATAAATGTTTCGGACAAGATCCATGTCCAGGAAATATCCATCCCTAAACATAATCAACCACGATCACTTGCGGTGTACAGACTTCGTAGGGGCTCCTACAGCCCAAGCGCTATAATCCGCACGGACAACTCACGTGCTATAATATCTATATCTAGATCTGCACGGAAAACTCACGTGCTATAGTATCAATATCATCAAAAATAGGCCCCCGACTTCACTTAGTCATTAAACTCTCCAGTCTCACTCACGGGTTCACAATGCCATGAAACTAGCCCGAGAACAATGATATGATGTATCAATAAATAACAAATGAGATTGAGATAAGATATGAATGCATAAATACGACTGAGTAAGAAATATCAATGAAATTAGTGATATTAAAGAAAGAAACGACCACTATGGGTCCCAACAGTATCGGCGTAAAACCTAAACATGATATATAACATGATTGACAGCTCAGTTACTTTATCGCATGGTGTAAACACGGATATTAACAAAATAGGACTACTACACAGTGTCATGGAAACAACAGATTCCCAATTAACTTGGTGCATGCCCACATGCCCATCACCTAGCATGTGCGTCACCTCAATACAATTCACATAACACGTATTCCGGGGTTTCATACCCTCAGCACTAAGTTTAGAAGAGTTACTTACCTCGAACAAGCAATTCCAATACCGAGAAAGCTAACTTATGCTCTAAAAATGCTATCACGCGCGTTCTGACCTCTGACACCTTGAAACCCCATGAAAAACGAGAAGAATAACGCAAAAATCACCTCAATCAGAGCTCTATAACTCAAGATATGCTCAAAATACTAAAAGAAAGCATTCTGATTTTTTTATACACAGGGATTTTGCTTTTGGACCAAAACTCCGCACCTGCGCTTTTCCAGCTGTCATTTACGCTTTTACAGACCATATTTCGCACCTGCAGGGTCGCAGATGCTGACCCAATTTCGCATCTGCGAAGGACCACCACCAGCTCTCTTCTCCGACATTAAAATGAGCATAACTCCCTCATACGATGTCCAAATTCGATGATTATTTTTTATGGCTTCGTAATTACGATATGGATCTAGTGCTTCAACCAAAACAGAAATTAGAGCCTATTTGCTTAATGTGGTACCATGTATGCTTGAAGAAACGACGCTGAAACATAAAAAATGAACACAACACAACCCAAACCTATCTAAAACTCACCCGAGCCCCTCGGGACCCCGTCCAAACATACCAACAAGTTCCATAATTTTGATGTTTCGACTTACGAACTTTCCAAACCTTCAAATTTTCAATTTTTGCCAACTTGTGCCGAAATCTTCTAGAAACATCAAAATGCAAATACGGGCATATGCTCGATCCCAAAATCACCATCCGCGGCTAACGGAACCATCAAAACTCCGTTCCGGGGTCAAATTCACAAAAAGTCAAACTTGGTCAACTCTTTCAACTTAAAGCTTCAGCAATGAAATTCATTTTCCAAATCGATTCCAAATAACCTGAAAGCCAAAACTGGCGATTCACATAATAATACATCATACGGAGTTACTCATGCCCGTAAACTACCGAACAAAGTGCAAATGCTCAAAACGACCGGTTGGGTCATTACAATAGTGCAAAACATGTTCATTCGGAGACTGAGGGTACTTCTTGATAAATTTCTAACAAGGATTTTTATAACTCTCCTATCCAAATACCAAATGCCTCGAAAGAGACCTAAAGAAATCGAGTAGTTTCTTTTAGAGAAAATCTCACTTTATACCCATTAATTTCTAACTATGTACCCTTTAATGCCCAGGCCAAAATTATTTACTTCTCCTACCCATGCGGCCCTAACTATTTACCCGCCCATGCACAACTTATTCCCCTCATTTAATGCCTCAGTTAACGCTATTTCACCCAGCCATTTCTTTCATTTCAAAATATCCATAAGCAAACCATGAGAAATATATTTCACACAGCAATTACTGATTGGACTTGTGAATTTTTCTTCAAATTTTGTTTCTATCTTCAATATTATTGTACATGAGTTTCACTCCAAAATCCTCTTTCTATATTAGTATTTTTTTTGTAGTTATTTGTATTTCTGAACCCATGTGTTGTTGAAGTTATATATTAAGTTTCCTAGCTCTGATTTTTGTGTGTATGAAGATCCACCATTGATGAGCTTGAAGCTCCTGTATTTAAAATTTAATATTCACCATTGTTGGGCTTGAAGCTCTTGAATTTAAAATTTTTATTTTGAAGATTTCTTGTTTGATTCAAAGTGGGTGCTGTTAAAAAATTGCTTATAGTACCTTCTGGAAGTTTATACTGAAAAACATTTGGAGCTGATTTGAGGTGATTGAGATCAAAATTTTCAGCTGAAAATTGAAGAAGAACACATCTACACAATAGTATACCGCGACAGTATACAATATATCATAGGAGTATATAGTTATACTGCAACTGTATACTATTATAGTATACAATATATTGTTATAGTATACTGTAATAATATGCAATATACTATAACAGTATGTTGTAATAGTATACATATACTATAATAGTATACTTATTACTTGTAAATTCACTTGTCATTTTCCTTTTAATTTTCTTTAAGCTTTTGCCCAACGTGAGAGGCAAATTGAAAATGCAAAAAAAATAAAATATATTATAGTATCTGTATAATGTAACGGTATTCTTACAATTAGATCCTTTTAGAATTTTTTGGAATTTTTATTGACAACTGATATTATTTTAGTATTAAATTAAAAAAAATAACTCTTTGCGTACAATTGTATACCCTGTTGGTATAGCTATATATTATACTGATATCATATATTAGTTAATATTTTTTGTTGTATTAGTTACAATTAATTGGTACACAATTTGATTTTTCTTTAGTAATAGTATAAAAAAAAGAATAATAAAAATAGTGAAAACAGTAAATGAAATTAGATTATGAAGAGAAAAAGAATATAAAAAAAGAAGTTAAATGAAATTAGAAAAAGAAAAAAGAAAAAAATAAGAAAAAAGCATAGAAATAACAAAGAAAAAAAGGAGAAAAGAAAGATAAAAAGAAAAAAGAAAAGAAAAAAGCAAAGAAATAACAAAGAATTGGAGAATAAAGAAAAAATTCCCCACAAAAACTACTATGAGTAGGAAATGTAATTAATTTGATGTGTTGAAAAACAAATAAATAAATAAACATAAATAGTTTATTTTTTGTGGGTAATTGTGTCATTCTCCCTTTCTTTTATCTAATACCTTAAAACTTAAAGGTGAAAAATATTTACAACCTGTCACTTTTACTTAAGAAATCAAACTTCCTCTTCAATTATGAACAATTAATAACTTCCCTCCCCTCTCTCCTCCCCCCCCCCCCCCCCCTCCTCTCTTACTCATTGTTTTTCTTTAGTTAACTCTATNCCCCCCCCCCCCCCCCAAATTATATCCAATGTCTATTTAGTCATCATTGTCAATTCCCCTTTATGTAATACTTTTTTTACTATTCACTAGCATTTTTTTATTTAGGTGCTTAACCTATACTTTAATTATGCTATATGTTATTATATTACGATTTAAGTTTAATACAATAATAAATAGAATACTTTTACGAATTTGTTACAACTCTATCGCTATTTTTCTATGATTTTTTTTTTATATATCACACATTAAATATATATTTAAGTTACATTTTTTTTAGTGGCCGAGCCAGAAATTCATACAACTGAATTAAAACAAATTCTAAGGTATGATACTTAGGATTTAAACTTGTGAGTTGTAACCCAAAATAGTTTTTCAAGTTCCATATATATATATATATATATATATATATATATATATATATATATATTGCCATACTTTAGCAGTCAAATTTTCACTTATCGCCGCTTAAAGTGAAACGATTCTCTGGAAAACGAACCTTACATACATGAACAACAGAACTTGTTCCTAAGGACCCAGACATGGAATTAAATTCTCATTGTCTTTCAAAACTTTGACAAGCAACATTCATGTTGTGTTACACATTTATGCATGTAACGAACTCGTAATTTTAATGATATAATAAATTTGGTGATAATACCTTCTTTGATTTATATTCCATTTAAAGTAAGGTATTTCAGTCTTTTAATTATTTTTCAAGAATAAAGTGTGTGGGGAAAATGTGAGGAAAAATAACACTATATAATCGCTGTCACTATATATATATATATATATATATATATATATAACATATATAAGTTTTATACATTTGTGGCTACCGAATATAAATAATTTCGGTCGCCAGCGAAAAGTGATCTTTACCCAAAATAGGCTTAGGTGGGTTTTGTTAAGGTTTGTCCAAGTTTTGGACTCACGTTTGGGACAGCGGCTGGATAGGAATTGGGCTGGCCCAATTAGATAAGATCTTAATTGAAGAAGAGTCGTTTTGATTTGTTTGCTTCATCCAAATCAAACAGAAAAGATAACAAATTACATAAGGAGATAAGTTTGATTTATTTAAGAAAAGCTACAATCTGTAAGATTTTCTTTCCCATACTAATGCATTAAATAATTTTAAATCAGTTTTTAATCTCAACACAAATGATTTAAAAGAAAAACGATGATACAGTCAGCTGCTATACCCAATGATGACCGTTTCAGAGAAATTTGACCGTACTTATTTTTTACCCAACAAATAAACATGCGGTCATATATCTCGATAACAATATTTTTATATAACAGTCATTCACCATAAAATTCAAATTTCTCACTATATACGGTCGAAATCGGGGAAGTTCGATTTCGGAATTTTGCTATGTTGAGCCCGAGCTCGGAAGGCTCGAAGTAAGGATCAAGCTCGATATCAGAATGCACACCTCGAGATAGTGCATCGAAAGTTTGACACGGCCTACCTCGAGGCAGTGCTAAATCGATGGCAGTCAAGAAAAAGAAGGAAATTTGCAAGGACACGTGGTCAGCTATTTCTTATATAAAAATTATACAGATATTATACACTTTTACAGCTACCAGGTGTAAATAATTTTTAGCGCGAGTTAAAAATGATAATACACATTTCTCTAACGAAGGTTCAATCATGCGCTAGAATTGTGTGGGTAGGTCCAGATATGAAATCTTATAAAATTTGCAGAGTGGAAGAATATCACAATCATTGCTTCTTCACTATTGCTTTTCTTTTTCATAACTGTTGAGAAATATAATTTTTGAGTCGAGAGTCTTTCGGAAATAGACTCTTTATCTCCACAAGGTAGTATAAGATATGCGTATATACTATACTCCCAGACTGTTGAGGGATGTTGAGTTGTGGATGATCTGTCAAGTTAGTTAGTTAGTTAGTGTTAAGACTAGTAATTAAGAAGTTAGTTATTCTTGTATAAAAGTAGTATAAGATATGCGTATATTAAGTGTATTGTAAAATAAGTTAGTGGAAATGTTACTCATTTTCCAGAAGCTTCTCTCTCTGTCTCGCTAATCTCTTTTCTTTATCTCTTACCATTAACAAAGCTTTCAAGCACTTAACATGGTATCAGAGCTGTGAGAATCGATTGAAATTTCGCTCACAACTAGTTTGTTTTTCGAAGCTTAAACTTGCAGAATCGTAAAGAAATTGTTCCAAAGTCAAATATTGCAAAGCTAGAGTTTTTTGATTTTTTCCAAATTCAGCTACAATGGCGATTGGAGATGGAACATGAGTCACATCTATAGGAAATGAAGCTAAAATGTACCACACACATCCACTTTTTGTGCATCCATCGGACACTCCAGATTTAATTCTGATTCCAATCCAGCTCAAAGGATCTGAGAACTATGGACTATGGCGAAGGTCGATGCGTATATCACTTCAAGCCAAACGAAAATTAGGTTTTGTTACCGGAACTTGTAGAAAGGAATTATTTGATGACGAGTTTCATGAACACTGGGAACATGCAATGCGATTGTCCTTTCCTGGATAATAAACACTATCACACCACATCTATTTATGTCACGACCCCAAATCCTAACAGGTCGTGATGGCGCCTATCGTGGAACTAGGCTAGCCAACCATCACATAACCACACATTTGTTTTAATATAATTTCTCAAAAATCAGCAATAACCAGCAAACAAAGTATAAAATAATTTCTTTATGTCTTTAAGCATCCATAATATAATTCAACAGTCTAAACTAATCCCCCAATACTGGAGTCAATCGATCACAAGCATCTAAGAATAAAATATAACTCTACTAATGTCATAACCAATGTCTAGGAATGAAATACTAAGACTAATAAAGGAAGGGAAATGGAGAAGCTGCGGACGCTGGACAACTACCTTGAAATCCCAAACGCTGATAACAATGAACTCGGACGACTACTGCTCCGAACCAGTACCTGGATATGCACACAGGGTTGCATGGAGTAATGATGAGTACGCCAACTCAATAGTAATGAAAATAAATCGCAATCTGAGTATACGAAACACACAGCACAAAATACCAATCCACAAAACAATAAAACATCAAGTCTCAATACAGTATACATAAGTTCGAAAACCAATTTCCAGAAAATCCTTTGAAACAAGTATATTTTTCCAATATGTCTCAGTAAAACTCTCAGTAATATCAGTTTGAAAAATGAAGTGAATCATAGTAAAAAACTCAGTAAAATATCGTCATAGAACTGCCCCTCGGGCCATAATCTCACTCATAACAATTTCCCTCAGCACCTCACCATCATTCAGTATCAGCCCCGTGGGAAACCTCACTATCACTCATGCCTCCCAATCACTCATCACTCGGAACTCGCACTCAGTAGGTACCTGCGCTCACTAGGGGTGTGTACAGACTACGGAGGGGCTCCTACAGCCCAAGCGCTATAAACAAGCCACATCCTGGCATAAATCACTCTCAGGCACTCGACCTCTCTCATATCATAACATCTCAGAACATTGGCCTTCGGCCTCACTCAGTCAGACACTCTCAACATACCACTCGGGCCATGAATAAAACGGGGTTCTCGACCCAAAATAGTATTTCATTTCAAGAAATAGTAGTATTATCAAATAAGAGTGCCAACAATTTTACAAGAAAGACTGAGTGTAAAATCTAGTTTCAAAGCATTGACAATATCAGTAAAATAGCCCCCAAGGGGTTAAAACAGATCGGCACTAGGCCCAAACATGGATTACAGCACAATTATATCAAATCATAGTAGTACTATAGAGAATAAGCTTTAAAGCAGTTTCGCAACTCAATAGTTGCCTAAAAAGATCCATTTTTCCAAATTTCCAATTCGTGCACGCCCCACACTCGTCATCCAGTGTGTGCGTCACTCCAAATCCGTGAAAGGATGTAAAGTCCAGGGTTTCATACCTCTAATTAGGATTTAAAGATATTACTTACCTCAAACTAGCCCGAAATTTATTCCGCAACATGCTTGCCTCTCGAATCAACTTCCGAGTGCTCTAAATCTATAAAGATGATTTTTCTCATCAAATTATGCTAAGGAATGAATTCCAATCGAAAAATACCAATTTTAGCACAAAACACGAAAGTAGCCAAAACCCGGCCCCCGGGCTCGCGTCTCGGAACTCGACAATTTTATACCAAAATGTTCTTCATCATCTCACAAGTCCGTACAAATAAAAAAATCTAAAATCGGAGTTCGTTTGACCCCTCAAATTATCCCCTAAAGGTCTCATAATCTCAAGCCCTAACTTCACCATTTTCTACTGATTTTCACAAATTAAACACTGATAATAAGGTCTTTAATCACCTATAATCGAGTTAATGAGTCCAAAAATCTTACCTCAATGATGCACCAACGTTTCCCTCTTCAAAAACCCCAGAACCCGCACAACAATGGTGAAAAGAAGGTTAAAAATCGCGAAGTCTCCTTTTTATACTTTTCTGCCCAGGCTTTTCGCACCTGCGGCCTTAACCTCGCACCTGCGGTCCGCACTTGCACTCCAGGGGACCGCACCTGCGGTTTCTCATTAAACCGGCAAAATCCCGCATCTGCGGCTCCACTTCCGCACCTGCGACCTCGCATGTGCGGTCAAGTGTCCACATCTACGACCTTTTCCCTGAGCTGGCCAAATCTCGCACTTGCGGAGCCTTTTTGCGCTCCTGCGGGCCCGCACCTGCGATCAAACATCCGCAGGTGCGGAAACGACAGTAAAATCACACCAACAGCTGTTTGCTGCACTCTTCAACTCTAAAACTTCCCATTAACCATCCGAAATAAATCCTGAGCCCCTCGGGACCCCAACCAATTATACCAACACATCATATATGATCATTCAAACTTAGTTGCACTCTCGGAATACCCAAAATAACATCAAAACACTAAAATCACATCAAATTCAAGCTTATGAACTTTGAAATTTCTAAAATCCACCAATGATGCCGAAACTATACAAAACACCTCCGATTGACCTGAAATTTTGCAGACGTATCCAAAATGACATTATGAACCTGTTCCAACTTCCGGAATTCCATTCCGACCCCGATAGCCTATTTTCCACTGTCGATCGGAAATTACCAAAAACTAACTTTTGCCAATTCAAGCCTAATTCTACACCGGACATCACAAAAATATTCCGAACACACTCCTAAGTCTCAAATAACCTAACGAAGCTATCCGAATCATAAAATTTGTATTCCGAGGTTGTTTACCAATAAGTCAACTCTTAGTTGACTTTTCCCACTTTAAGGCTATTTTTTTAAAGACTAAATGACTAAATTCTCACTACAACCATTCTGAACTCGAGACAACCAACTCTAACACATCATAAATAGTATAACCAACCTATGACAAGGGAATAACAGTAATTATAATGCAGGTTCTACGTAACGATCGACCAGGTCGTTACATTTAGTTGAATTGTCTATGCTTCTGATGCACATCTTGTATAGGAAGAACCGCAGGAGCATTTTGACAAAGTAAACAGAGTATGTATATTTAAGCTACATCGGGAAATTGCAACAATTTCTCAAGGAACAAACTCTGTTACCATCTACTTCACAAGGCTAAAAGAGCTGTGGGCAGAGTATGCTGCAATGGTACCTTCTCCAAATTGTGGATGTGCAAAGTCCAAGAAAAATGTAGAACATTTCTTATAGCAGTGTCTACTTTAATTTCTTAGTGTCTTGAACGACTCGTATGACCAGCAGAGGCGTCAAATTCTTATGAAAACAACAGATCCAAGTTTGAATCAGGCTTATGCAATGATTATTGAAAGTGAGAGTCAATTGACACCACCACCTGGGGTTAATTCCATTGCAGAAGGGAATGACATTACAACACTATGGAGTGCAAAGGGCACACAACAGAAATCAAAGAGGAACGTCAATCTATATTGTGAATATTGCAAGTTAAAAGGCCATACTAAGGAAACTTGTAACCAATTAAGTGGCTACCCTCCAAACTATATAGGGATAAAGAAGAATGTGGCAACTGCTAACAATGTGACTGCCAACCATGTGACCTCGTTTGCTAAACAATTTGACCCAAACTCTAATATGATTCCTGGGCAGCATTATCTTGGGGATTACTATCAAGGTCATAACACTATTAAGCATGGATACAACTTCCCTAGTGAAGAGCATAGTGGTACATGTTTTATTGGTGGTAGTCAAGGTTTTGCTACATATGTTCAGGGTCAAGGTATGATAAGTAGTGTTGTTATAGGCCAAAGTGCAACAAAATATGAATGTAGGCGCATCACCTATGGTCTTCACCCCAGAACAGTATAACCAAATTATGAAGATCTTGAGCAAAGGTAACAATACTTAAGCAGTAGCTAATGCAACAGGTATTGTTACTCCCTCTCTTTCTAATGATAAGAATGATAAATGGATTGTAGATTGCGGGGCCACAAATCACATGGCGGGAGACAGTGGTATGTTGTCTACAATTACTGAATGTGAGAATCAGAAGGTTCTCTTACCCAATGGCAGTAGAGTCCACATTACACATATAGGGAGTTCTGAATTGTTGCAAGGAAACATTCATAATGTTCTACGTGTCCCTGAATTCAAGTTCAATTTGTTATCAGCAACAAATCTGACAAGAGAGTTGAGATGCTTTATGGCATTATATCCTGATTTTTGTCTAATGCAGTACCTTCACACTAGGAAGGTTAAGGGGATTGGTAGAATGGAAGAAGCTTTGTATCACTGGCGCTCAAAGAATAAATGCCCACCATTGCTTGTACCTTCAGTATTCCTAATAGTACATGATGAGGATGAGCTATGGCACAAGAGGCTAGGACATGTCTTTGGGAGGATTTTAAGACAACTTTCTTTAGTTAGAAGTAACATGAATAATACTAAGTCTTGTATTATAAGACCTCTAGCTAAGCAGACAAGAATTCCCTTTCCTATATATAATAGTAGAGTTGCAAAACCTTTTGACTTGGTACATGCAAATATCTAGGGTCCCTACCTTTGATGGCTGCAGGTATTTTCTTACTTTGGTGGTGTCACGACCCCAAATCCTAACAGGTCGTGATGGCGCCTATCGTGGAACTAGGCTAGCCAACCATCACCTTACTGCGCTTTTGCTAAATTATAATAGTTCACAATTAAATAATAAGCAAGCAACCACATCATAATTAATATAATTAAGTATTAGCGTTCCCATATTAACCTAAACAACCTCCCAAGAACTGGAGTCAATAGTCA
>MDKH01028242.1:0-19069 GCA_005239495.1 Nicotiana undulata | reverse complement strand
GTACTGATGCTACACCTGCACTTCTTTATGTTGTGTAGACTACGCAGCCGGACCCGGTGGCCACTGACGGTTGGAGCATCTCATCAATTCATACGGGAGACATCGAGGTAGACCCGCAGACGTTCGTGGGCCCTGACGTCACCTTCTACTTTCCACTTTCAGCTCTGTCTTACTTTGTATTTCAAAGACAGTTTTATGTATTCATTTCAGACCTTTTGTTTCTAGTAATCTCTTAGATAGTCCGTGAGTAGGTGACACCAGTTCTGGGATTTGTTTATGGGTCTTATTTCGAAAGTGCTATGTTGTATTTTGGTTATATTGTTAAATTTCATATGGTGAGCCATCGAAGCCTTAGTTATCTTGTTCGTATTTGTTGTTAATGAGTTTTACTTATTTCAAACGTTGGCTTGTCTAGCGGGTTCAACGTTAGACGCAGTCATGGCCCGAAGGTGGGATTTCGGGTCGTGACAACAGGATTCATTGTTTGACCCCAAGGATTATCCCTCGAGGAGGCATATCATAGGATTGTCATGCTCGACCTCAGAGCAGTACAAGTCAGAGACCGTCATGAGAAGGCGGGAAATTTCCAAGGGCACGTGCTTAGAGCTGACCAAGTCTGCAATAATAGTACAAGTTCGTACTAAGTCATTAAATAGTTGTACTAGTTGTTCTTCTTTGTAATAAATGTATATGTACTATGTTGGGATCTCCCCCCCTATATAAAGGGAACCCTTGTCATTTTGTAACACACATGATATTCAATACAAGAACAAGAACATTCTCTGCTCTCTAACTTAAATATACTCTACAATTGTTCCATTGATTTATTGCTTCCATTTTTTGTGTTTTATTAATTGTTCTTCATTTATTGCTCATTATTGATCATAAAAGGCTATCCCCGAGGCTCTATATATTGTTATTCCTTCATCGATTGTTCCTTGTCAAGCATACCAGCTCGATCTCGAGTCCCAGCCTTGGCCAGCTCGAGACCCCGTGTCATGGCTGTTTGGTTTGCATAACACCGCTGTCCTTTACTCTTATCTCATTTTCCAAACTCACATTTAGCATCTACTGCTTAACAACTAGTATTAAAATAAATCGCATTTTTAGAACGACAAAATCAAATATAATTGTAATTACCATTTTCAAGGCAAACAGATATGAATTATAAACTTACAATATTATAAAAAAATTATGTTATGTATATAAAATGGTAGTATATAACAACAACAACAACAACAAACCCAGTTTGATCCTAACATGTGGGGTCTGGGGAGGTAGTCTGTACGCAGACCTTACCCCTACCTAATGCAGGTAGAGAGGCTATTTCTAATAAACCCTCGGCCCAGGAAGGGCAAGAAGAAGAAGAGGGAAGCAAGGAATGAAGAAAGACGGAAGAGAAAAAAAAACAGTATCCAATAATAGCAACATGGAATACAATACCTGATGCGAACAAAATCACATACCGTAATAAAAAACAAAGAATATGAAGGGAAATACATGCTACTAAGCTTATCGATGAACACTATAAACTACCTACTAACCTTCTACCTTAATCCTCGACTTCCCTACCCTCATATCAAGTTTCATGTCCTCAGTGAGCTAAAGCAGCGCCATGTCTTGCCTAATCACTTCTCATCAGTACTTCTTAGACCTATCTAGACCCCTTCTCAAACACTCCATGGCCAACCTCTCACACCTCATGACAAGGGCATCGATGCTTCTTCTCCTAACATGTCCAAACCATCTCAGTCGCAACTCCCGCATCTTGTCCTCCACGGAGGCTACTCCCAATCTGTCCCGGATAGATTTATTCTTAATTCTATCTCGCCTGGTACACCCACACATCCATCTCAACATCCTCATCTATGCTACTCTCATCTTCTGCACGTGGGAGTTTTTGACTGGCCAACACTCAGCCCCATACAACATAGCGGGTCGAACCACCACTCGATAAAACTTGACCTTAAGTCTTAACAACACATTCTTATCACATAGAACACCGAAAGAGAGCCTCCACTTCATCCACCCTGCTCCGATGCGATGTTTCACATCTTTGTCAATCTCCCCGTTACCCTGGATAATAGACCCGAGATGCTTAAAACTCTCTCTCTTGGGGATAACTTGAGCATCAAGCTTAACCTCTACGTCTGCACCATGGGTCTCACTGAATTTGCATTCCAAGTATTCTGTCTTGGTTCTACTCAGTTTGAAACCTTTAGACTCCAAGGTTTGTCTTTAAACCTCTAACCTCGCATTAACTCCGCTACACATCTCGTCAATCAACACTATATCATTGGCAAATAACATGCACCAAGTCACCTCCCCTTGGATGTGATGCGACAATACATCCATCGCCAAGACAAACAAAAATGGGCTAAGAGACGATCCCTGGTGCAACCCCATCACCACAGGGAAATGGTCCAAGTCACCACCCACAATCCTCACCTGAGTCTTAGCATCATCATACATATCCTTAATCACCCTAATGTACGCCACCGGAACGTTGCTAACCTCCAAACACCTCCACAGGACCTCCCTTGGAACTTTATCGTATGCATTCTCAAGGTCAATAAACACCATATGTAAATCCTTCTTCCTTTACCTGTACTGCTCCACTAATCTCCTTACCAGAGAAATCGCTTCCGTAGTCGAATGCCAAGGCATGAATCCAAACTGATTCTCGGAACACCCTAGCCTCCGCCACTCTCTCCCAAACCTTCATAGTGTGACTCAATAACTTGATACCTCTATAATTGTTGTAATTTTGGATATCACCCTTGTTCTTGTAAAGCAGAACTATCGTAATCCACCTCTATTCTTCAGGTATCTTCTTTGCCTTAAAAATAACATTAAAAAGCCTAGTGAGCGACTCCAAACCCACCCGCCCCGCGTTCTTCCAGAATTCCAACGGGATTTCGTCTGGCCCCGTTGCTCTGCCCCTGCACATCTTATGCATCGCTCCTTCCACCTCCTCTACCATAATCTGCATACAGTACCCAAAATCCCCCCGACTCTCAGAGTGTTCTAACTCACCAGCACAATGCATCTATCCCCCTCCTCATTCAACAGTTTATGGAAGTATGTCTGCCATCTTCTCCTAATGAGTTCCTCGTCCATCAACACTTTACCATCCTCGCCCTTGATGCACTTGACTTGGTCTAACTCACGGGCTTTACTCTCCCTCACCTTGGCCAACTGGTACAACCTCTTGTCCCCACCTTTGCCCTCGAGCTCCTCGTACAAACGAGCAAATGCTGCGTTCTTAGTCGTCGTAACTGCTAACTTTGCCTCTTTCTTTGCCTTTATGTAACACTCCCGATAAGTCCTTTTTTCCTCCTTGTTTTGTACTCTCTACTAGATTCAAATAAAAGAGTAGGGTAAATGATAAAATAAAAGTATTTAATACTAATAATGAAGGATGGGACTGAGAGAAAAAGACAAGGTAACGACGCGACCACACCAAATCGGTCATTACATAAAGTGGCACATTTCATCGTTACGTAACGATGGATTTAACGATACAATACAATAAAATGTAAGTAACAATCAAAACAAACATCGTATTTAAAGTGACAATAAGATATAATACAACATGTAACAACCATCCAAACAAGCTGTTAATTAAATGATATAAATACAATTGTATTTGTAGTGTGTTTGGCCGAGCTTCAAAATCACTTTTTTTAAAAGTACTTTTTATCAAAACTATCTTTGGTGAGAAGTAGTTTAAATTAGTTTGAAAATTATTTTTGAGCAGCAATTAGTGTTTGGTCTAGTTTTTCTCAAAAGTTCTTTCCAAAAAAGTATTTTTGGGAGAAGCTATAATTTTCTTCTTCTCTAAAATTGCTTCTGCTTCTACTCAAAAGCAGTTTTTCTTCTAAATATTTGGCCAAACACTTCAACTTTGAAAAAAAAAAGCGCTTTTTTTTTAAGAAAAAATATTTTTGGATTTAGGAGAAGTTTGGATGAAGAGGCTATTAGGCTTCATCTCCCACCACTTAAAAGGTTAAGTAGGCTTTTGGACATAGAATTGTGAAATTCGGGAAGCAAAAAAAAATAAAGTGAAAATGGTATTTGAAAATTAGTGTTGTGTTAGGACATGCATACAATTTGGAGTTGTTTTTGAAGTTATATGAGTGATTTGAAGTGAAATTTTTAAAAAATAGCTTTCTGGAGTTTTTTAAATAACCCGAAAATAAAATTTTCATTGCCAAACACTCATTCTGACAAAAAGTAAAAAACTCTTATGGCCAAACGGGCTCTACCTTTTATTTTGGGAGAGAGAAGTTTTATTCTTTTGAACAATATGGTCTTTTGTTTTACAGATTTTCCTTTTAAGATTTCTTTGGAGTTTTTTTACTGTTGTTTTTATGTGAGATTCCGGAAAAAGGAGAATAAAAAGTAAATTTGAATCATCACCGTATCCCGAAACCATATAGTGACTGGTATATTTTTAGCTATGATTTACACATCTCATATGAATCTATCTTTCAACAGCGTAGAACACATTATGAGAGATGTTGAAAGGGGTTGGTTACTCAGTTATATGACTGCTAATGGGGCAAGTATGGGTGTGGGCCTCCTTCCTCTCTTGCATCATCTTTGCTGCGGCCTTGATGGAAACGACGGAATTTGTGAATGCAAATAATTCTATTTTAACAGGAATCTTAATGATTCACTAGTCCGGGCATCACAAATAAAGTCAAAACAATTTTCTATGAAAATTGTATATATAAAAAGTTAACAGTAGAATGAAAGTCAGGTTCAAGCGTATAATTGAAAGTTATGATAAGTTCAAAATAACCAATGAGTTATCTAAGTAGGCGTTTGGACTAAAATTTACTTTTTGGAAAAAAGTAGTATTTGGAGTTAAGTTGATAATTGGTATTTGTAATTTGAAATTATGTTTGGACATGCATTTCACTTGAAGAAATATTGTGGTTGTGAGGGGATGGGGTGGGGGGGGGGGGGGATTTTAAAAAACTCATTTTCGAAAAATCTTTTAAGATTTACAAAATTTAATGGACAAACAAGTTTTTGAAAGAAAAAAACTGAAAAAAATCTGTGGACAAACGTGTCAATGTCACGACCTAAATCCCACATAGTCGTGATGTATTCTAACCCAACTTGCTAGGTAAGCCAATAAATATATAACACAGTGTGAACTGAACATCATCAAGCGAATAATAAAATAAAAATATAGAAATTAATACATCTATCCCCAAAAAGTGATAGTACAAGTCATGAGCCACTAAGATTAAGAAGTACAACATTGGTGTGAAGAAAATACATCATCTATTTGACATTTGCATAAACAAAAATATAAGTCCTCCACTACCATGAACAAATGGTAGCTTGTAACAGGAACGCTGGTATATCTCCAATGCTAGCCTTCGGCTTCCATAATAGCTCAGCTCCAAAATTTGCACGCAAGGTACAAAAGTGTAGTATGAATACAATCTATCCCATGATTCGGTAAGTATGAAGACTAACCTCAACGAAGTGGTGGCGAGGTTTGGTCAAAGGATACTCACTTTATACAATCTGTATAGCTCATAAGCATATACAATAATAGAGAGATAGACTTGGAACAAAGGATATCAATAATAAGGTGCACAATAAAATAATTTAAGGTATAAGCATATTTTTTTCAAATAACCAGATCAAGCATATAAAAATATATCAAATCTCATATCAAGGAGATTTGTACCAAGTAGCTTCAGCTTAAATATTGGTACATGAATGTAGAGCGTCTGCACGATAAGGACCCAATTTCACATCACTTCACAAATAGCACTTATACGAATGCTCCTACATGAGTGTGGGATATCTATGCATGATGAAGACTCAACATATGCATCAATCTGACACACTCCAAATGTGCAATAATCCACTAGCAAGTCTCATGCATATGTAACATGCGTAAATGTGCTTATGCCGATAATATGCATGAATATTTCTACATGAGACTATGATACAAATGCATGTTCAAGACTCAACCATAGTCAATATCCAGCACATCCCACGATCACTCACCATATCCCGTGTGCTTGGCACAAGTGCCCCTCACAATCATACACACCCAGTATTGTACGAGTGCCTGCTATAAATACCCCACTAAGCACAATTTTATGTGTCTGCGCTCACAGGGTCCAGTTTAACATGTGTAATCACTTGACTTCGGAGGGACGGATCTATATCCAAGCGCTGCACGACAGAAACCTCTTTCCATAACAAAGTCAATATCACAATAACCGAACGACAGTCATCTTGTGACATAGCAATAATATTATCACAATAACCACACGACATAAACCCTGTGCCATAATGTCACACCCCGACCGCGGGGGGCGTGACCTTCGCTCAATCGAGATAACCCCGCTGAGCAAGCCTTTTAGATTTGCTTCTACCTAACTCAATCATAAATGAAGAGAAGATAAATTTTATTAATTAACACCAAGAGGATTCATGAACAATACCAATTTCCATCACCATTAGTTACTTCATTTATAAAGTCTCAAAATACACACACTTCCATAATTTGAAGTGGAACATGTAATACACATACTACATTACTAGCTTGACTTCCCCAATACCAATATACAACCCACACTATATCTACGGAGCCTCAATAGATACAAAAGGGTACAATGATAGTGCCGGTAACAAGGCTCTAGCTATACCTCAAAAAATAATGCAGACGGAGCAAAAGATGCACGACCCCGAAATAAAATGGGGCTCACCAAGTCAAATGGGAAGAGAGTGTACCGCTATCACTGGTCAATGCCTTGCGAAATGGAACCACCTGCATCCATTAAAGATGCAGCGCCCCTGGTAAAAGGGACGTTAGTACATGTCGAATAGTACTAGTATGAATACCAAACACCTATTCAAGGACTTGGAAATGCAACATGAATATGATGAACCGTGATAACAATAAAAGGGCTTAGATAGACATTAAAGCCATAACAAATTTATTAAGAGCTTTCAATAACATTTATGAATTTTCTTAAGTTGGGGATCCTCTGCAACTACCATCACACAAAGTGGCCCTGTCGCCTCACCCCAATGTATGCGGGTGGAGGTGCAATAACAATACAAGAAACTCTACACAAAGCGTCCATGTCGCCTCTCCCAATATATGCGGGTGGAGGTGTATTCACAATACCACAACTCTACACAAAGAGGCCCCGCCGCCTCACCCCAATGTATGTGGGTGGAGGTGTATTCGCAATACCATAACTCTACACAAAGAATCCCTGGGGCCTCACCCCAATACATGCGGGTGGATGTGTATTCACAATACCACACTTCAGATTCCCAAAAAGATTTAGTTTGTACAAAATATTTCTCTTCCAATCAACCATTACGCACCTTTGGCCTTAGAAAATGTAAGTTCATAAGGTTTCATCATATGAGAAATAAGTGTTTAATACACATGAGGGTTCTAACACATTATGCCAATCGGGAATCAATTTCTTTACTAGTCTAAATATCCCACATCAAATAGCATTCCATATTCAACTTCACACGATGGAGTTTTGTAAGAACACGGGAATTCCAATACCAGAAAAAAAAGAAGTTTTAGCCTTCATACCTCGAAAGAGATTTTTGTAGTACAACAAAAATGTCCCAACACTCCTTTTTGTGTGTATGTCATGCACCATATTATAAACAGGAGACTATGTGATATCAGGGTGAATACCTTTCTTTCTGATCTAGATTGTGTGATAGAGTAGAGCCGTAAGTATTCACTTCTAATTCTCATCTTGTTTATGTTTATAGCGATGCTTACCACGAGATGTCAGAACATTGTTCAGGGGTTGAATGAAGAAGCAGGGGAAGGTACCAGCCAGGCGCCACCTGCCCCTATGGGTCAACATGGACCTCACGATGAGGTTGATACTCAGGTTTCGAGAACAACACCATTTCCCCCGGAATGACATAGAGAAACTAATACCTCATATGCCTCATCTGGTTGCTTCTGAACATGAATTGGACATGAGAAATGCAGTACAACTGTTGACTCGGTTAGTGGACTCTCAGGCCCAACGATAGACCCCTAGCACTTTAGATAGGGAAGTCAACATGAGAGTTCAAGATTTCATCAATTTGGATCTCCAGTATTCATCAGAACATATCCCAACGAAGATCCCTATAATTTTCTAGATTAGATGTAGTGTACTTTACGAGTTATGCATGCCACCGGTGCTGAGTTTGTAGAGCTTGCCTCATATAGATTATGTGATATTGTTGTTACTTGGTATGAAACTTAGGGCAATCTAGGGGATCTATTGCTTTGCCAGCAGGATGGAGGGAGTTTTCTAGGGAATTTCTGTAGCAGTATTTGCCTATTGAGCTCCGCCGAGCCAAACAAGATAGATTCTTACGTTTGGAATAGGGTAGCATGAGTGTTCAGGAATATAACATGCAATTTAACTCTTTGTCTAAGTATGACCCTTCGGTTGTGGCTAAGATTGGTAATATAGTACATCAGTTTGTGGGTGGTTTGGTACCTTATTTGATTAATGAATGTACCACTGCTTCTCTGAATTTGAATATGGATATTGCTCGCATTCAAGCCTATGCTTAGAACTTAGAGGATCGTAAGAGGCAATAGCGAGCAACACGAGAGTATGAACAGGGGCAACATGAGAGAGCCCGACCTACCTATGATAGGAGAGTATCGAGGTGAGTGTAGATCCCCAATTCCACAACATCCATCATGTCCAGTGGCTAATGCGACCTCACAGCCCTAGGGTCAGCATCGTGATCGGATCACCTATTTCGGTTAGGGTTCAAATCCCCAAGAACAGAGCTCACAATATAGTGGAGACCTTAGAAAGATAAGTCCCCCGGTGCCGCATTATGGCCGATGTGGTAGGAATTATTTTGGGCATTGCCGGTAGGGTTCAGATTTAAGTTATTCTTGTGGGCATCCCGATAAGATTATGCGTTTTTGCCCGGTGAGAAATATGATGATGCCAACGTGATCTGCAGTAGCTTGTTCATCATTAGCACACCCTCATGAGCAACGCATGCAACCATCGGTGGGAAGAAGTAGAGGTAGAAGTGGATCGTCTAGCTCGGGTGGACAATAGAATCGTATCTATGCATAGTAAACATGACTAAACATAAAGTCATCACCAGATGTGGTCACGGGTATACTATCCATATTCTCCATTAATATATATGCATTAATAGATCCAGGTTCCATTCCGTTGTATATTTCTCCATTTGTTGCGAGTAAATGTGGTAAGGAGCCTGAATTATTACATCAACCAATTGAAGTGTACACACCTGTAGGTGAGTTCGTGATAATTAGGCGAGTATGCCGAGGGTTGCATTGTGATGATTCATAATCATCATACCTTAGACAATTTAAATGAATCAGAAATGATAGAACTTGATGTTATCATGGGGATGGACTGATTGGCTTCGTGCTATGCTAATATGGATTGTGGGGCTAAAGGTCGTTCGCTTTAGTTTTCACAAAGATCCCGTCATTGAATGGAAGGGTAATGTTGCAGCACCAAAAAAGAAGTTTTCTCTTACCTTAAGGCTCGAAAGATGATTTCGAAGGGGTGTATTTATAATTTGGTGCGAGTGTCGGATGCGTGGGCAAAGCCTCCAACACTTTGCTCGGTGCCGTTTGTTTGTGAATTTCCCGATGTGTTCCCTGATGAGCTCCCGGGTATTCCAGCTGAGAGAGAGATCGAGTTTTCCATCAATGTGTTACTCGATACGCAATCGATATCTATCCCTCAGTGCAGAATGGATCCTACCGAGTTGAAGGAATTGAAAGCTCAAGTGAAAGATCGTTTAGATAATGGCTTTATCAGACCCAGTACTTCCCTATGGGGAGATCTAATGTTATTCGTTCGAAATAAAGGTGATTCGTTGAGGATGTGCATTGATTATCGACAATTTAATAAGGTAACCATTAAGAATAAGTATCCTTTTCCAAGGATCGATGATTTGTTTGGTTAATTTCAAGGCGCTAAGTATTTTTTGAAGATTGATCTCTGATCTGGGTATCATCAGATAAGAATAAAGGAAAAAAATATTCCAAAGACAGCCATTCGGACCATATATGGTCATTATGATTTTCTCGTTATGTCCTTTGGCCTAATTAATGCACCAATAACTTTTATGGATCTGATGAATCGAGTGTTTAATCCATTATGAGATATCTTTGTGATTGTGTTCATAGATGATATTCTAGTATATCCACGGTCAAAAGCAGAGCACACTGGACATTCGCAAAAGGTTTTACGCACACTCTAGGATCACAAGTTGCATGCCAAGTTTCCCAAATGCGATTTCTAGTTGAACTTAATGGCTTTCTTAGGCATATAGTATCGGGAGAGGGTATCAAAGTTGATAGTCAAAATATTGAAGCAGTTATGAATTGGCCAAGGCCCACAACGCCTACGGAGGTATGTAGTTTCCTGGGCTTAACCAGTTACTACTGAAGGTTTGTAGAGAATTTCTCATCCATAGCAGCTCCATTAACGAAGTTGACACATACGACAACTAAATTCCAGTGGACCAACGTTTGTGGAAAGAGCTTCCAAGAATTAGAAGACAGGTTGACCTCTATACCAGTTCTAACTCTACTTGAAGGACTCTAGGGCTATGTTATATATTGTGATGCCTATAGAGTAGGATTGGGCAGTGTTTTGATGCAACACAATAGGGTTATTGCATATGCTTCAAGGCAGCTGAGAGAACATGAGCAAAATTATCCAACCCATGATCTGGAATTAACAGTTGTCATCTTTGCTCTAAAAATATGGCGTCATTATTTGTATGGGGTTCATGTTGACATATTTATGGATCATAAGAGTTTGCAATACATATTCAAGCAAAAACATTAAATTTAAGATAATAGAGATGGCTTGAATCGTCAAAAGATTATGATGTGGATATTCTATACCACCCCCGAAGGCAAACAATGTGGCTGACGCATTAAGTTGGAAATCCATAGGCAGTCTACAACATGTGGAAAATATTAAGTTGGAGGTGACCAAGGACCTGCACTGGTTGGGTAATTTATGTGTACGATTGTTTGACACTAATGGTGGAGGGGCCATAGTTCAAAATTATGTTGAATCCTCGTTAGTAGGCGAAGTATAAGCATGACAATTTGACGATCCAACCTTGGTGAAAATAAGAGAAAGCATTCCCCTTCAAAAGAAGCAAGTGTTCGAGGTCTTCGAGGATGAAGTCCTTAGATACCAAGACCGGTTATTTGTGCCCGATGTCGGGGGAATTCAGAGGCAAATCATGGCAGGGATTCACCGATCTTGCTATTCTATTCATCCGGGGTCAACCAAAATGTATCATGATATTTGAAAGCTATATTGGTGGGATAACATGAAGAGGAATGTTGCTAAATACGTTGCTCAGTGTTCAAATTTCCAACAAGTTAAGGTTGAGCACCAGAAACCACGAGGACTACTTTAGAATATGTAAATCCCAACCTGGAAATGGTAGATGATCAACATGGATTTTATTACTAGATTACCGCAGTCACTCCGAAAATTTGATTCCATATGGGTTATCGTGGATCAACTCACCAAATCAGCTCACTTCCTACCTGTTAAGACTACTTTCTCGACTTAAGATTATGCTAAGTTATATATCAAGGAAATTGTTCGACTTCATAGGGTTCCTATTTCCATCATATCGGATAGAGGTTCCCAATTTACGGCTAACTTTTGGAGATTATTCAAAAGGGATTGGGTTTGAGGATCAACCTTAGCACAACCTTTCATCCACAAACAAACGGCCACACTGAATGCACTATCCAAACACTCGAGGACATGTTACGAGCCTGCATTTTAGACTTCAAAGGTAATTGGGAAGATCATAAAATCTTACTTAGATAACCGACGTCAAAAGTTCGGAGTTTGCTATGGGAGACTGGTATTCTTAAGGGTATCGCCTATGTAAGACGTGATGAGGTTTGGTAAGAAAGGAAAACTCAGTCCCCCGTATATTAGACCATATCAAATTATTCAGAATTTTTTTCAAGTGGCTTATAATCTTGAGCTTCCCACGTAATTAGAAGCGGTGCATCCGGTATTCCAAGTGTCTATGCTTCAAATTGAAATACTTGGTGTAACGACCCGACCGATTGTTTTACGTTATCGGACCCCGTTCCCCTGTATAAGTCTTCCCATAGAGGCTTCTTGTGATTTGTGACTTGTGGGGACTGGTGGTTTAGGATTTGGAAGTGTTTTGAGCAATATAGGAACACTTGGTTCTTTAAGGTTGGCCTATTTGGCCAAGTTTGACTTCGGTCAACATTTTGAGCAAACGACCTCGAAATCGAGTTTCGACAGTGTCAGTAGCTTTGTATGATGATTTCGGACTTGAGCGTATGTTCGGAATGGGTTTTAGATAACCCGGGAGAATTCCGGCACCCGATATAGAAATAAGGATTCCCTTAAGTTTGAAATTTGGTTTGAAACACGATTTCATGTTATCTAGGTCCGAATGTGATTCTGAGACCGGGAATGGTTCCGTTATGTCATTTATGACTTGTCTGCAAAATTTGATGTTATTCTGAATTGTATAGGTCGTTCCGGCGCATTCTTATAGGAATCAAGAATTGAAGTTTCTTAGTTATGGTTTTAGGGGTTTTGGGGGTGTGATTTTGAGATTTAGCATTGTTTCGGGTGTTCCAAAGGCTCGAGCAAGTCCGTATTATGATTTAGGACTTGCTGGTATATTTGGACGGGGGCTCAGGTGGGCCCAGGTGCTTCCCGGGCACCAAACGGGGCTAAAAACCAGCTGATGCAATTGCTGGTGCACATGATCTGGTGTGACCGCAGGTGCGGTTGCCCAGTCGCAGGTGTGGGACCGCTCCTGCGATCCCAAGCATTGCAGGTGCGACCCCAGGTGAGGTCCCCCTTTCTCGCAGGTAAGGACAAAGGTCCGCAGGTGCGGTAATCCCTCCGCAGGTGCGACCCTAGCCCCTCTTGCCCAGTTCTGCAGGTGCGAGCCCCAGCTCGTAGGAGCGAGACCGCAGGTGTGGTCCTCGAGCCGCAGGTGCGGAATCCCTGTAGGCCAGGCAGTACATAATCTTTAAAAGATGGGATTTCTTCATCCCTCTTCATTTCATACCTCCATTAGAGACTTGTGAGCTTGGGAAGAACACACCACGACCTAGCTACTGCATAGGTAAGTTAATTCCTCCTTCTTACTAGATTAATACATGAATTATTAATGGGATTAACTACTAGGTCATTGGAAATCAAGATTTGGGTAGAAAATTTAGGGTTCTTGAGGAAATTAGCGAATTGTCCGTTTAATGCTATGAATTCAAGTATAAACTACATATTAATGATCCTTAGGCTTTGGGTGAGTGATTCCTTCAAGAAGTTTTTGGAATCCGAGCGTGCGGGCCCTAGGTTGAATTTTGGGAATTCTTCAAGAATCATGATTTTATTGAATAAATAGGATAATTTCCCCACATTGAGAATGCATTGATATAATTGTACACCTTTTGGCTAGTTGCGAGTCCTCGGGTGTAGAGTTTGGAGTTTTGGGCGCATTCGCGGTCCGAGTGGTAGATTCGACACGAGGTGAGTCTCCTTTCTAACATTGTAATAGGGAATTGTCCCCAAAGGTGATTTATATGCTATGTGCACTTGATTTTGGGGTCTACGTACGCACCAAGTGATGAGAGTCCGTACGTAGCGGCTATCATTGTTATGTCCGGGTAGTTAGGCCCACATCATGCCTTATATGCTTCCTTGTAATGCCTTATATGCTTCCTTGAAATGCCATATGTACTATGAGATCATGTTATGTATAGTATTGTTTCTCTGAGGCTTTATGGAAATTGTTGATTTGAAAGGAATTGGTTACGGAAAGTAAGTTTTATAAGTTATTGTGTGTGCATGTGACCGCTTCGCAATTTACATTCCGCGAGCGATGTGTGATTTCCCCCACTCTCATGGGAGCGGTACGTACGCCACAGCGGATTGAAAGATGCACAAATATGATAAACTTGAAAGACGCACTTATGGTTCGGGTCGTTCGACCCTCGGCAGTGCGCATACATGACCATGGTAAGAATGCACTTATGGGACGGGTCGTTCGATCCTCGACAGTGCATAGATATTTTCCTTATGACTCCGGCCGGTTGTCTTATTCCTGTGTGCACCTGACTATTTGGCACTGTTTCATGGATATTGACTTGTGTTAGATATTTGGGGGAAAGAAAGCGGACATTGTTATTTGTTTCAGTATTTACTTGGATCCCTGTGTTTTATACGTAACTGCTGCTTACTATCTTACATGCCTATGATTTTTTTTTGTTATATCCTGTCGCATATTATACTGTTGGACCTTAGTGAGTGTCAAGTCGACCTCTCGTCACTACTTCTTCGAGATTAGACGGGATACTCACTGGGTACATATTTATTTAATATGTACTCATGCTGCACTTCTGTACTTAACTGTACAGGTTCTGAGGCTGGTGCATCTGGTTATCAGACCGGAGCTAGATATTGACCGTAGCGGACCTGACTTCACGGTGAGCTGCTTCCTCTAGCGATCCCCAGCAACACCATGGAGTTTCATTTACTTTTGTTTCCCATCTATTTATTCAGACAGTGGGATTGTATATTCTATCTTTTGGTTATCCTGTTAGCATGCCCGTGACACTTGTGACACTAGTTCCTGGCACACACGTAGTGGTTCTTTTGGGACTTTGGGATGTATACATATATGCTTGTATTTTGGCTCCACTTCTTTATAGCTATTTTTATCTACCACTGAGTTATTATCTTTCGATATCACGATTAACTTGTTAAATTCGGTAAATGGGTGAATAATTGAACCAAGTAAAGAGAAGCACTTAGTGAAATTTACGTTGGCTTGCCTAACCCTGTTGTTGGGCGTCATCACGACCTGGATTAGGATTCTGGGTCGTGACAAGTTGGTATCAGAGCTTTAGGTTCATGTAAGTCTCACGAGTCACGGGCAGGCCTAGTAGAGTCTTACGGATCGGTACAAAGACGTCTGCACTTATCTTCAGGAGGCTATAGGGTGTTAGGAAACTCCTATTTATTCATATTCTATCGTGCAATCGATGATGTACTCAAACTTATTCTTGTATTCTCTCACATATGGTGAGGACGCGCGCATCCGATGTTCCTGATCCGGGCGATGCCGCTTCCCCCACCGCTCGAGGTCGTGGTAGAGGCAGGGGTAGGGAACCTGCCTGAGGTAGGGGGCGAGGATGTCCCAGAGCTATACCCGTCGCACTACCAGAGGACCCTATCATAGAGGAGCAGGATGAGGTGCCTCCAGTAGCACCTGCCCCAATGGACTTCATGACGGCGCCAGGCTTCCAGGAGGTCATGGGCCGTATGTTGAGATTTATGGACACCATGTCCCAGGCTGGTTTATTTCCAGCAGATCCTGCCACTTCTCAGGCGGGAGGAGGAGTCCATACCCCTACCGCACAGGCCGTAGGACTGGCAGCAACAACCCTAGAGCCCAGGACAGTTGCAGAGGGTGATCAACAGAAGATGTTAGATAGATGGACTCGATTGCGTCCTCCAGTCTTCAGGGGTGAGCAAGGCGAGGATGCCCAGGACTTTATTGACAGGTGTAGGGACAGGCTTCACTACATGAGGATTTTGGAGTCACATGGAGTGGATTTCACTACATTTCAGTTGGAGGGCAGAGCACGCAGGTGGTGGCAGTCTTATATTCTCAGCAGGCCAGCAGATTCTCCTCCTGTCATTTGGGATCAGTTCGTGCAGATGTTTCTAGACAGATATATTCCACCCTCCGAGAGGGAGGAGCTGCGGCGTCAGTTCGAGCAGCTAGAGCAGGGGCAGATGTCAGTGACAGATTTTGAGGCCAGGTTTTCAGAGCTATCTCGTCATGCACTCATGATATTGCCTACTGATGCCGAGAGAGTGCAGCGGTTTGTGGCCGGGTCACATCCAGGTATTAGGACCACCATGGCCCGAGAGGTGGAGATGGGTACTCCTTACCAGCTGGTGGTCGAGATAGCTCGACGGATTGGGGGGTATCGGTTAAGGAGCAGGAAGCAGGGTCAGTAGGGTCAACAGGATAAGAGGGCTAGGTTCTCAGGGGATTTCAGGGATGCTTCAGCTAGGGGCAGGGGTCAGTTCGGGGGTGGTCAGCCTAGCATGCCTTCATATTCAGCACCCCCACTACCCCCTCGAGGTGGTTCAGTGAGGCCTCAGTTCAGTGCCATTCCAGAGCGTTCCTACCGTCCTCCAGCTACTCAGGGTTCACCTAGTGGTTACTACAGTCGCCAGAGATCCTCCGGTTCTTATTTCAGTGCTATGCCAGAGGGTCCACATCGCTTCCTAGCTATTTAGGGGTTTTCTTCGTCGGGGAAGCAAGCTATGGTGCCTGGGGGATGTTACGAGTGTGGGGAGCCAGGCCACATGAAGAGGCATTGTCCCAAGTATCGAGGCAAGACAGTGCAGCAGGGTTATCAGCCTATGGGTTCAGCACCAGCAGTCCGACCACCTAGAGGTGGAGGACAGGTCGGCAAGGGTCGTCCTAGAGGGGGAGGCCAGTCGGGGGGAGGTCAGTTAGCTCTTGTTCACTCTGGGGGAGTTCAATCTTCAGGTGCTCCAGCCAGGTTCTACGCTATTCCGGCCAGATCAGATGCAGTGGCCTCAGACGCCGTGATCACAGGTATTATCTCAGTATGTGGTAGGGAGGCTTCAGTATTATTTGACCCAGGATCCACCTATTCATATGTTTCATCACTATTTGCTCATTTTCTAGATGTTCCTCGTGAGTATTTGGTTTCTCCTATATATGTGTCCACTCTTGTGGGCGATTCTGTGGTGGTAGACCGGGTCTATCGGTCTTGTGTGATCACATTCTACGGGTTTGAGACCAGAGCAGATCTTTTATTGCTTTATATGATTAATTTTGAGGTTATCCTAGGCATAGATTGGCTATCTCCTTATCATGCCGTGCTAGATTGCCATGACAAGATGATTACTTTAGCCATGCCTGAGTCGTCGAGGCTGGAGGGGAGAGGTTCTTCAGTTAGTGCATCCAGTAAGGTCATCTCTTTCCTGAAGGCTCGGCATATGGTTGGGAAGGGTTGTTTGTCTTACCTTACTTATGTGCGGGACACCACCTCCGAGTCTCCGACTATTGATTCGGTGCCAGTTGTTCGAGAGTTTGCAGATGTGTTTCCTTCAGACCTTCCAGGCATGCCTCCGGATCGAGATATTGATTTCTGTATTGATTTAGCTCCAGATACTCAGCCTATTTCCATTCCCCCGTATCGTATGGTTACTAAGGAGTTGAAGGAGCAGCTTGAGGAGTTGTTGGCTAAGGGGTTCATCAGGCCGAGTGTGTCGTCGTGGGGTGCTCCAGTTCTATTCGTGAAGAAGAATGATGGGTCTATGCTGATGTGTATTGATTACCACCAGTTGAATAAGGTTACTATTAAGAATAAGTATCCTCTGTCGCGCATTGATGATTTGTTTGACCAGTTGCAGGGTGCTCGGGTGTATTCCAAGATTGATTTGAGATCGGGTTATCATCAGTTGAAGATTCGGGCTTCAGATGTTCAAAAGACTGCATTTCGTACCAGATATGGCCATTATGAGTTCCTGGTGATGTCCTTTGGTTTGACTAATTCCCCAGTAGCATTCATGGACTTGGTGAATAGGGTATTCAGGCCGTATATTGATTCATTCGTCATTGTCTTCATTGATGACATCTTGATTTACTCACGGAGCCTGGGTGAGCATGAGCAACATTTGAGGGTTGTGCTCCAGACCTTGCGGGAACAGAAGCTATACGCTAAGTTCTCCAAGTGTGAGTTCTGGTTAGATTACGTGGCGTTCTTGGGGCATGTGGTATCCGGAGAAGGTATCAAGGTTGATCCACAGAAGATTGAGTAGTTCAGAGTTGGCCGCGTCCTACTTCAGCTACAGAGATCAGGAGCTTTCTGGGTCTAGCAGGCTATTATCGCTGATTTGTGGAGGGATTCTCTTCTATTGCAGCTCCGTTGGCCAGATTGACTCAGAAGAATGCCCCGTTCCGATGGTCTGACGAGTGTGAGGCGAGCTTTCATAAGCTCAAGTCAGCATTGACCTCAGCACCAGTTCTGACATTGCCTTCCGGTTTTGGGATGTATACTGTGTATTGCGACGCTTTACACGTCAGGTTGGGATGTGTGTTGATGCAGGACGGGACAGTTATTGTTTATGCTTCACGTCAGCTGAAGGTTCATGAGAAGAATTACCCTGTGCACGACTTGGAGTTGGCGGCAATTGTTCATGCTTTGAAGATTTGGAGGCACTACTTGTATGGTGTGTCTTGTGATGTTTATACAGACCACCGCAGTCTGCAGCACTTATTCAAGCAGAGGGATCTTAACTTGAGGCAGCGCAGGTGGCTTGAGTTGTTGAAGGATTATGATATTACTATTCTTTATCATCCGGGCAAGGCAAATGTGGTAGCGGATGCCCTGAGCAGGAGGGCAGAGAGTATGGGTAGTTTGTCCTACATCGCAGCAGAGGAGAGACCTATAGCCTTAGACATTCAGTCTTTGGCTAATCGCCTAGTGAGATTAGATCTTTCGGAGCCTCGTCGAGTTCTAGCCCATGTGGTTGCTTAGTCTTCGTTATTGGGGGAGATTAAGGCCCGACAGTTTGATGATCCATGCTTAGCAGAGCTTCGGGAGACACTGGTCCAGGGGAGGGCCAAGGAGGTTACTTTGGGCGAGGATGGTGTTTTGAGACTCCAGGGCCGTTTGTGTGTTCCTGATGTTGACGGCCTGAGGAAAAGGATTCTAGCGGAAGCGCACAGTTCTTGGTATTCTGTTCATCCGGGTGCGACGAAGATGTATCGTGAATTGAGACAGCATTACTGGTGGAGGAGAATAAAGAAAGACATTGTGGGGTATGTGGATAGATGTCTTAATTTCCAGCAGGTCAAATATGAGCACTAGAGGCCAGTAGGCCTTCTTCAGCAGATGCCCATTCCTGAGTGGAAGTGGGAGCGCATCACTATGGACTTCGTGGTTGGG